>LYUA01000183.1:155426-173501 GCA_002093875.1 Calopteryx splendens
CCAGTATTTCAATAACGAGTTCACTGTCGATCACAGTCTTATTCGGTACTTAGTAGCCGACATACTAGTCGCCATCCGAGTGGGCTGGATTATTTTGGTCAAATCATTTAATTAAACTAGTATATGTCATAAGCAGTACACTTTTTATTTTTTGCTTGTTCTAGAATTTAATAAATAATAATTTTCTTAATTAATTATTATTTATTAATTTTTTGAGAAAACTTTCGTTGAATTAAATAATACTATCACTGCAGTTACGTTTATGATATGTTGTGGCATGTGAACATGATTTTCCAGATAAATTGAGTTACTTTGGTATTCCATTCAATAAAAATGAACCCAGTTACTCCTAGGTTTAATCGCCTCTTTACGGAACGTATTGATCTGTACGCTTCGATTAGAATGATGTCATTGCTGTCAAATTTCCCGCCAAATGGCTTTTGGCCCGAGGGGCAGATGGAGTGTATAGAGAACCGTGACACCAATGGACCGATACCGAACGAAAGGTTCCGCAATAGACGCCCAGCTGTGATAATCTCACGCTTCTCAACTTGCCCGCTCCGTCTATCTGAGAATAGTTCATTGCAGCTACTGAGTAAGTCATCTCGATATTCTATGTAGGCACAATGTTTGAGCTCGTCTGTTCACGTGCGAGACAGTTTATCCTCCTATGTACAGCGTTTTTTTAAGGACCCAAATGAAAAAGGATGAATGCCATAAAACGAACAACAAGAACAGCAGATGGAGGTTTCTGAAAGAGTTTCAATATCGTGCTTCTTTGTTGAATAATTGGCACGTGACTCATTCCTCTCAATTCAATCCGTTATTTTATGAGGTAATGATTTTTTCCAAATTTAGAATAATGAAACTAACTGGTGATGTTAGTTGGAAAGCTCAATAAGATACGTTTTTTTAGTCTCGCTACACGTTTTTCATTTTTTTTCGACGTCTTGGATGGAGATGTTGAATGCAACTAGAAGCTAATCATCTTTAGCTTCAGTTAAAATAAGCAGTGTTTTTTTTTGGAGAAAACATTGGCTTAATGACGACAGAAGAAGAATTAATTACCATTATAACAGGATTTGAGAGAAGGTGCTAGAAAAGTAATGCGTAAGAATTTGTCATGTACGGATACGGAAGCGGAGTTCCACCGACAATTATCTTCATTCCAATGGATCTTAATTCGGACAAGGGGTTATGGAATATTGATTTAGAATTTAAGTACCTTAAGTTTAATTACAAATATTTTTCAAGATTTTTGTATTTTAACGCCAAAAATATTTATTTGAGTTAATTGTATGTATTTTAATTCAGATTTTTTTTCAGATGACATGAATCTGAGTTCCAACGTTTTGAATAATCTCGAATCTCAGGGGCTACAGCTAATTCTTAGAAACGCCATGAAATTCTATAATATTACTTGAAGCTATACAGATTACTCTGTGAATGAATTGTATCTATGAGTTTAATGAGGTGTTGAATAATTCGAGAAGGAAAATTGAAGAGAAAAAGGTGTTGCCTTTTTTTTGTTATTTTTACCCCGCACTGTCACATTTTAACGAGGTAGTTTCATATGCATAAATAGAATATGACGCCTAGATTGTAAAGCGTTTCAGTATTAATACCTGTCCTTCTGTCTTTTAATAAAATAAAAATGATCTCTAACGTTATATTGTTTGGTGATTTAATAATTCTAATTATTTAAGATATAATGATTTTAAAAACGTGATTGATGGCTGAATAACATTTTTTTCAAACGTATTAGCATAATCATTGATGTTATCTGCCAACTTTTATTTAAATGGGATGAACGTTTAGCGATGCAGTGCATGGTATTCATAACTGTGATATCTGAGAGCTGTAAGGAATTGCATAAATATTTTAATGGCGTAATAATGCTAAAACGATTTTTAGTCTTTGCCATCCCGAATTTTAAATTTTATACAAAACATTTCGTGCTGCAAATATAATTCGTCAATTAGCGTACATTTACATTTTAAGATGATGAGGGTAGCATATTTTCTTGCTTTCCGGACGCTTTCTTTACTTTTTCGCTCTCACCTTTTCTTTACTAAAGTCCCTTTATCTTTTTTAGTGCTATGAAGTTCTAAGAGATGCAATGACATCGCTTAAAGGTGAACCGTCTCCCAGTGGTTCTCCGTTTGAAAAAGTTCATACATACGTTCTTAACCCCAAGTCGATTACAATGGGCCAGCTTTACGGAGAATACGACCTTCAAACCCACGAGTGGTGAGTGGAATCGTTGGCACTTTGCCTTTCATGTGATATATCGTCACGTTCTCTATTGCATGAACGAATAATGTTACGTTCCTACTTCCTAAGCCCCATTTTCATTTTTAGTCAGAAACACTGTGGTGCTTTTTTCAATTAGCCATTGGAATAAGTGATAAAAATTGGAGAAAATTAATGTAAATGATGCTAATGTTAAGCAGTGATTAGAAGAGCTAACTTCCTAACAATACAACGGCATTATGTAATAATTTTCGGAGACCATCTAAAAAAAACCTACTTTAATTAAATCACTATAATTTCCTAGGACCGACGGCATTTTGTCGTCGTTGGTTCGCCATGGCGCCACAGCTGCTGCTGGTGGTGGAGAGGTTATCGATGATGATGGACTTCCTGCAAGGGCCGCTGACGGTAGTATCATAACAGCGGAACCAAATCCTGATTACCGTTGGTATGTTTTTGATGGCCCAGTTGATGCTGTGTGGATAGAGAATCTGAACACCGTCCTGGATGATAATAAGAAGTTGTGCCTTAGCTCGGGAGAAATCATCAAACTTGCACCCACGCAGACAATGATGTTTGAAGTTGCTGACTTGGCGGTGGCATCCCCTGCGACTGTCTCTCGTTGCGGAATGGTGTACTTGGAGCCAGGAGTTCTTGGACTTTCGCCCTTTGTCACGTGCTGGTTGAAACGCCTACCAAAGGTGAGAAACGTTAAAGGTAGCGTCATTACCTCGAGGAAGTTTGCAAAGGAATGATTGTTGCGAGTAAAACGAAGGTTGTGTTCTCTATTTTGGGGAAATCGAACTTCGGACGATAGTGTAATACTTTTATCTACATATTCGGCGAGGTCATTAGGCCCTATGAGGCAATAGTATCAATTCTCTGGCTTAAAAATGTTATACTCAGTTATAATAGAATTATTGGCGTTAATATTTTTACTTTAATAACCTAGTTTTCAATGCCTAGGTGTTTTATTTATTTATATAGTGTCAGAAACTGAGGACAAAGCCTTATCATACCTAAAAAATCGAAACAAGTTTTCGCAGTTGGAAAACAGCTACGATAGTCTTAAATTGAGTAATAAAAAATTAATCTAATTATTTTAAGATTATTTATTTATCTAATTATTTTATTTTATTGTAATAATTATTTTATTAAGGTTCTCAGTTAATATATGTCTAACAATAAGATAGGTTAACAGTATGGGATGGGATAGAAGAAAAGATGATGGACACGCTATTAGAAAGATTCAGTACCCTGATAAGTGCTTTAAATGCGTTTCCCGACGTTATTGAAACTGCGGAGAAGTTGTTAAATGGACGGAGAAAACATTATAATAGCCTTTAAAATATAAATTTCAATGCTTTAATGCTATTTTTTAATGTTTTTAAATGGTTTATAAAAAAATTATGTTTAGTCACATCCATAAATAGCTTTGGATGAACTCAGTGATGGTTCCATATTGACTCATTCCTTAATGTTTATTCACTAATTTCAATGATTACAGTTTCTGAAAATGTAACCATGAACGTGGTCTCTCTTTCTTTTGGAAGGAATTACTGAATTTTAGGATAAATGAAGATTTTTCCGGTGATTGTTTGCTAGTATACAGCTAGTGAAAAGTGTTTTTACTGAATATAGGGCTCTAATTTTGAGAAATATTATTGATAGTGATTCAACTGATGCTGCTTTTTCATTTAATCGTATTCAAACCTTTTAATTAGATACCAAAGAATTAATTTACAATATCTCTTTACCGCCGATAAATAAAAACACAATAAATTCTCATGTGTATACTTAATTCAGCATGTTAAGTAATTGTACGTTGAAATGATCAACTTAATTGAATATGCATAGAATCAAGAATGCCATCGCTGATTGCTCCTCTTCTCGATGTCCATTTATTTACAAATTGCGTACTAGTATCTGCCGGTGTCAGTTCATATTCCCTTTTCGAATATATTCAGTATCAAGCGTTATCCTAAGAAATAGGATTGAAAGTATTTGCGATGACAATTAACACTAATGAAAGAAAAAACATTTAAAGCATCAACACATAGTTAATTTAAACAACTGCGTAAATCCAAAGGGACGTTGTTAATATTTGATATAGAGTGTATGAAACTTTGAAAGTGAATAAAAGTGAATCGGAATCCTTTTCATCTGCGACATACTTTGGAAAAATGTGAGCGTTGTTCCTCTTCCCAGAATAATAGATATACCTACAGAGTAGCTGTTAAAGCGGGACCTTTCGTTTGCAAAATTAATATCTACCTTTAATGGACTAACATCGCTCACAAAGATATCTTGCACCTAATTCGGATGCTGTGTTTGAAGCAAGAAACTTTGTTAAACAAAGAACTATCTAGAATTGTCCATACCAGGCAGTGTTACATAGCATTCTTGGTCTCATGGAACGCTCTATCAACTGCATATACGAATTGTTTTCCAGTTCTCCGTACTAACCTGGCTTTTGCTTTCATGTCGTTAGGCTGAACAAATATGCTTGAGCTTTTGTTTTCGTTTAGAGTGTTTTTATTTATCTTTCCGTTTCCGTTTGGGCCTGGTTGGTTTGGTGGATGGCGTGCTCACCTTATAAACCAGAGGTCATAGGTTCAGGTAACGTTATCCATACATTTTGATAAGAAAGGCACAGGGGAACCTGTTGAAAATCCTGGACTTCTAATAGGGATCCTGTGGAGTATTAAAACCAGAAGAATATGCCACGAAAAAATTTTTTAACTTTACCTTGGGGATGTTGTATGATTTTGGTAATTGGATTGAGTATTTAGATGAGGACGACTCAGTAATCCTATATGGGCGAAATCCTACCTTTTTAGTCGAAAAATATAGTTTGATTCAGAATTAAACATTTTAGAGATGATAGGCATGATTAATTTTGTGATAGATGTAAACAAAGTTGTCGTCAAGTCAAGCAAGTATTTAGCAGGTAATATCATCATGGAAAATACAAAATATAGATATGTTTGATGCGGCTTTGAGGATTGAGTTGCTAACTGTCAGGATTGAATTATATTAACTTGATAAAGATAAGCGTAATGAATGAAGATCTTTATATTCTTATCGCCATGAAGAGTTATCCCTGAGTCAATCATTACATGTCATCCTATTAGTTAATTGCCTTCGGAATTCTCTCCACAAAGTCTCTAGGTGATGTTCAGGAAAGAATAATTTGTATAGTAATGATAGAATATGGGTTCATTGGCTCACCGTTTCGCATTAGTTTCACCCTTTTGGCGTATGCAAACACTAGAGATACCGTATGCAACACCTAAAGATATATTTCTTAAATTTCTAACACTATTTCATACTTAAGTAGCTTTTGAACAGTAATATTCATTAGATAGACAAACAATGACATTTAATAACTTTTCAACTTTTTTTGCATGGAAATATATTAAGAGTTATCGTTTTATGGTAAATTTCTAATTATATACATGCATACGGCATTTAATTATATATCGCGACAAGTAACTGGAGGGTTCGTACAGGTCGGCGCTGAAAGCTTGGATTATGTCTATCCTTAGATCTCTCTGTTGTCTATGGGAGCATTCAGATACACTCCTCATTCTTATTCTCTAGGAATGTGTCTCCGTTCAAAGGGGTAGCATAAGTGCCTTTGACCTTCGGTTGCATTTCAGTGACAAATCGAAATGTAGGAACTGAGGAAGGCGTGTTAAACGTTCGTGTGGTAGTTTGTAGTAAATGTCAGCGGCTGGGCACAGCGAACTTTTCGTCTGCGATAAGACTTTTTAATTTGATACAATTGCCAACTATTATTAAGAAAAGAATATCAAGGATAGAGAAATGATTATTATTTATAAGGGTTTACTTATTAAGGCTTGCAATGAAAGGATTGCTTTCTTCTTGCATTTTTTGTAATTATAGCGAAATATTAGGTTTAAGTTAGTTATAAAATTTTAATATCATTGTATAGTTTGATCAGATTGGAGAAAAATTATACATTTTTCTTAATTTGACCAATTGGGGAATTCTGAAATTATTATTTCGTATTAATCTACAGAACTTATTGAGCATCAAAAGAAGCTGCGCGGTCGTAATTAAGGAATTTAGTTGTAAGCTTGCTACAGTATTTTGCTCCTCAGATATTGAGTTTCATTGGCTTACTATTTCAAATGAAGCTTCCCAAAAGCAAGACACGAAACTTTATAGTTTCATTTTCGTTATCGTATTTGTTTTAAATTATTATTATCTTAGTACCTTGTATTCGTTGGCATATTCATGAGTTGTTCGATAACATTTGTGCTTGAAGTTTTTATATCTAATTTCTCATTCATCTCACCTTCTGTCATAAACAGTTAAACCTAACGAAATATATTTAAATGAAAGACGAAATTACAAAGGAAATAATAATAAATTTATATATATATTTTACAGTTTCTTTATTTTATTCATTTAAAAAAAATCAGTTGTGTGCTCTCTGTTCATTTTAATTCCGCTTAATGTTCTCCTTCGCTACCGGCTATCCCCCTTAATCTCTTCATGATTAAACAATATTTTCACATAACCTTGGCTTGCGCTCAGACATAGCTTGGCCCTCATAAGCTTTCTGAGGGAAATCAAATCTTGTGACTATGATTACCAAGAACCTCATGGTGATGGTGAAGAAAATGTTGCTTCTAATGAAGAGAGGACCATGAAAAAAATGTAAGTTCCGTGTTCATCAATGATGCCTCATACTTATTTTTCTACACTCAACATTTCGAAATTTTTTTCTCGCAATGCTCAACATGGCTATAATGGAGACTCACTCGAGTTCTCCCGCAAAAAGCAGCACTCTATTCTCTCAGGAAAATGAATAGCAAACACGGGATCCTAGGGGAATATCGAATTATCATACTTCCCTTGTTCGTTCAATTCAGTGCATAGGTACGCTTAAGAAGTGCCTCCAATCAAAGCGGTAGAGTTCATAGACAGTGCCTTCGAAATTTGATCGAAATACGCTAGGCCGAAGCTAGCTGTATATTTTCAGCAACCTTCCCCAAAATCTATTAAATCTCTTGAAATTTTTCATTTTTTTCTCTGCTCAATACTTCTGTTGTTTTCCCTCTACCGACTAGGTATACTACATTTTTAGCATGAAAACTAACCATAAAATAATAATGTTAGTAGTATCTGAATTTTTTCATAGTCACCTGAGAGCTCCATGGATGACCAACATAATTTCAGCGCCGACCCTTACGAACCGCTAATGTTTGTTTTTTACGATAGTTGATTAGATTCCTGCAAATCCCTTCACGCTATTCCCTTCCCGAGTAATAAAAGTAAGTAGGCCTGTAATTATGTTTTGCTAGGAAACGCATTCCATTTTTCAAATTCTTCGATACTGCTCTCCCCTTGCAAACCTCTTTCACCTGTCACATTAATACATTGCGTAATACATGCTCTTCTGTTCTTGAAACTTCTCTTATAATATTTCTCATCTGAAAAGTCTCTTCCACCATGAATTTCTTCACTTACTCCTTCCTCTTTATTCATATACTCTGCTCCCTCTTGTGTTTTTTGAGATTCGGTTGCCATCCATTTCTTCAACATAACCAAACAAGCTTCGCGTCGTTTATTTCAATATCCAATTCAACTCTTTTTTTTATCCTCTTGTTCCTTTTTCTTTCACCTATTCGTACCACAAGCACTCCTCAAATACTCCATACAGATACCCAAAGTATTTAAATACCTCCATAAATCATGTCAGGTATGAATACTTAAATTATTATAGCCTGGCATGCTCGCTGCCTTAGACAAACATTATTTTTGTTCGCATACTGCCAACAACCTTTCTGCTGTTATCCGCACGCCTTTTAATTACTCCATCTCACCATATTTTATGAGAATTTTACAACACAAACATCCAGTGGTTCAATTTTTTCGCCGTATACAGTCACTAAGAAATCTTTCTTCCTGTTCCCTTTATCAAGCATCTTTCGTTTTTGGCGCATGTATCCTTAAATTTCCTGTGTTACCTCTCTAACGTTATACAGAGCTCTCTGTAGATGATATGGGCTCTCAACCAGCAATAATATATTGCCGGCGTACAAGAGAACTTTATATTTATAGCATTTAAATCTACCTCATTCATATATTCATGACATTACATATCCTTGGTTTACACCATGAAAAATATATTTAAAGTCAATTGCTCTAGTTCCAATTCACTGTTACACTGCCATTTATTCGTAAATAAAATTTATAATTAAAGTTTTTAAGTTTGTCATGCTACAATTCTGTGTAATTCTTAAAGTAGCCATATTTAATGAGTACTTTTTCCTGATAAAATAAATTAGGTGGCCTTCAAACGCACCTATTCGATTCAAGACATTTTTGGTTGTAAATGAGGTATTTCATAAAAATTAGATTTTATCAAAATATTTGAGCCATTTTCACCTAAAGGAAATAGCTTGTTGTGCCTAATTTGACGAAAAAGGATGAGCATACATTTTTAAAATTAAATCTTTTGATATATTTTAAATGTTTAACTGAATATTGATAACTATCGAAACTACAGTCAGTGAAGTGTCCCCTTCGGGCGACTTTGGTCAAATTATAATAATCATTAACTACTGTTACCAATATCCAATATCCTGAGCGTACCATATGCGAATGTAACGCTCGGAATATCGGATTCAAAGTTTCTGCTCACTATGCCTGCAAAATGCCAATGAAATGCAAATGACATTCATCAACGGGAAAATAGTAAAACGTGCCTTGGGGACCCCAAAAATGATATCTCTGTGGCAATCTGTAATCTCAAATTGTTTTTGAATGAAATAGTTTCCCTATGCAACATATGCTTGCAGAAAACAATGATTACATACAGTAGGGAATATATTGAAAATAATATTACTAACTTTATATAAGCTAGGCACTTTCTCCATAAATATAAGGAAAAATGTTACGATGGAAGATCTTCTGAACATGATTTTTCCATTCCACCGATCATATCTATTAGTCTTAATGTTTGACGATTGGACTTTTCTGGGAATGATTAGAGTTGATGTGACTGCGAGAATAAGAAATTCACAGCGGTACAAAATTTGCTCAGCATGCCTCGGTAGCTCAATTGGATAAAGTAATCGAACGGAAATCGAGAGATCCGGGTTCGAATTCCAACGTATGCGAATGATTCCCACACTACTCATGATTCACGCGTGCATTCGTGTGTGCACACCACCGGATGACTCCATAAAGTTATCGTTATTGTATTTATCATTTTTATTAGAATTAATTAATACAGTGACGAAAAATATCACACTTAATATATTCGTCATTGCAATATAATTTACAATTTAGCAACGAGCAGAAAACTGAAACTGTCAATGTACTGGACATTTTGATTTTAATATTCTGTTCAACTTCATAGTAACTACAGTAACAATAAAAAGTGCGAATATTTTTTTATGCAGCTTTTGTGAATAATTTTTCTGTATTACCTTATTCAGGTTACATTTTGTCTTGATGTGACTTTTAATGAAATATTGAAAATCGCATTCTGCTAAAAATCGAGTTGCTTGTTATTATCAGTGTCACATAAAATAAAACAATTCTAAGATTTAGGTTTTAGATGAAAAGTCATGTGACCTTTGATTTCAGTGATCTTTTAAAACTATTGATGTCCATATATTCTCGTTTTAGTTTACCTCCTAATGGCTTATTTATTTAAAAAAAATAATGATTAAATCTACTGCGTGAAGAATTAAAATCGAATCTTAAATAAAATTGAGTATATTAATCTTCATTCAATGTACGTATGCGTATTCATTCAATACGTATGGAAAAATAGTTTATGCTTTAGCGTATGGTGCGTTGATGTGGTGTGCATACACGTCTTTAAGGTCTTCCTACCTTGAGTTGTCAATTGCCTCTGCTTAAGTTTAACGGTGATCGAATATCGGCGGCAATATTTTTCTAAAGAGCGCGACATTTTTGAGTTTTGTGAAACTGTGTGTGGAGGGAAATCATACTGTAAGCAAAAACATTGACGCTGCTCATTATCTTTTGGAATGCGTCAAGATTCACAATTTATTGACATTCTACATACATGCCAGTGAAAATAGCAAAAGAGAATTTAATCAAACGAAGGCAGTTATTAATAATATAAGTTATAATAATATAAGTAACAGTGAGCACTGAATACGGAAAATACTCTGTTGATCATCTCACTGCAGTCACAATTATTTCAGAAGCTTTTTAAGGAAATCTTTGCCGGAAATATCTCTTCCTATATTTTTATTTCATGAGGGGATCCTCTTAATGCATAGATTTTGAGCATTCTTCGGGAATTATAGTAAGGACCTTCAGCGGTTGGAAAGAAAAAGACCACCGTAGCCATTGAATGTGTTTTAAATTTATGTGTCTTCTTTTCAAAATCGGTGGGAATCATAAAAGTGTTTAGTGACTAAAAGGGCTCAATAAGTTGTTAAGTACGTATGAGTGTGTGGACACTTTCCTTCCCTTTTTCTTTAACTTTGAATGTAAAACTCTTAATGTAGTTAGAAGCTTTTATCTCTATATTGAAAGCGATAAAAGGAACCTTGAAATCTGAAATGGTTGAGACGATCGGACTCATCTGTTTTTTATTTTCTTTAGAAATTTATTTGCGCAATTGAAATCTCTTAACCTCCAATTTGGTTGATTTCTGTCTTATTAAATAACGAGTATTGCAGCTTTCTTTGCGGATCAATGGAGCACCTCCGACATTAATGATATATCCCACAAGTGCAAAATCTTTTCAAGAAGTAAGCATTAATAGAAAGGATAGTTATATCAAACAATGGTGACTAAGTTGCATTTTTACCCCCCAGTCATCTTTAACATTATTTTCGAATTTACTGTCGGCCTCGATGGCGACGGGGTAACATCCTCGTATGCCTATCCAGAGGTCACGGGTTTGAATCCCGCCTAATTGGATATTTGGCCAATCCTCAGGGAATGAATGTGTGTGAACGTCTTTGTTTTATATGAAAACACATGTGATTAGGAGTTACCTGAGTGTGTAAAAGAATTTAGAAGAAATTCTATTACAGAAAAACCTATTTTTCTCGCACTGTTTGTCAGTTGTTAAAATAATTTTTCACTCCCTGGGGAGGGAAAGTGCGGCTCAGAATGCCATAAGGAGAGGTTGGAATGTCAAATAAATATGAGAAATGTAATATCATAATTTTTTTGCGCACAAATTCTATATTCGCCAATCAAGTATTTTTGTTACAAATTTGAAACTTTTATGGGGGGAAAGGGACATGTCGCGATAGGCGTGTATTTTGATGAGTTGAAATTTTTTACAAAATTTATCGTGGGGGAGAAAGGAGGCTTCATATATGATCACTACGATTGTAACGTAAGATAATGACAGATCTACGCACTATTAGTGAAACTGAGCGATTTCACTGTATCTTTATGCCTGAACGATAAACTGTGTGAACTCAATACATATAATAGCACAGGCCTCAAAACTGAGCAAATGAGTCCCCTTTTCCTGAGACAACTGCGGTTTTTATTCAGTTAATCCCGCAGTTGTTGTGTGCCTGCCGACATCAAGAAATCAAAACCATCTTCTGATAGCATTATACTATTTCTGATAACACAAAGGTCTATGCATATGGAAACGAGAGTCCTTTCCATATTTTCCATAAGTACTCGCTTTAACACCTGACTATGATGAAAGCAGGCGCAGAAATTAAACAAATACTGAAGAATATGCTGGAAAACACTGTAGTGGTCCAAATCATTCAGTTCAGTATTTCATCCAGTTCAGTGCCCAGTTTTTCTGCTGGTTTAAACAGCATGGTTTAACTGATAGAGTATGGAGTTTCATATTCTTTTATTCTCGTTCAAGCCTTATCCTCATATCCAGTGAAGAATCTCGCGGTTGATGGGGAATTAGAGTTATTAAATATGCATTAGTAATAGAAACAGCACATTATTATTATTTTCTGTGTGGTTTTGCACTCAAAAGTGGAATCGATTTCCAGGTTTACGAAATGTCCTTATCTGCGATTCAGGGCTTATAGTAACCACACTAACCGTTGATTTAACATGTTCCATAATTAATTAGGGTCTACAGATCCACATTTTCCGATTTTGCGTGCATTGTATTTTCGATTGTTCTGGTTGATAACAGATTGGCTTTGCAAGACTGTACAGTCAGAGGTGGCAATTTTTTCATGTGACCCCATTTGTTTTGCTTTTCATTCTAAAATGAAAGGGAGGGCAATATATTTCAACCTATTCCTATGGTAGAACATTGTGGAGAAACAAATTTCCATCGCAGTAACCACAAGTTGTAGGTATTAAAACTGTTGTGCAATAGAAAGAAATTCATGCCACGGAGAGTTTCATTTTATTGAGTGTAGCGCTCAAGGTTCTAGGTAAAAGTTCAATTAATATCAGAATTCCCCTAATTGTTGATTTATGGTCAGCTCAATCATTGTTGGTAAAATTCGGTAATATATATAATAATGACGACAATAATACAGAGAATATGATAACAAAATAGTTGTGCTGGATTGAATCCAATAATATAACGTTGTGCTAAGAAAAGGGGCAGCACACTTCAATTATAATTGATTTAATTTTCGTGTTAGCAGGTGACTAACCAGGTTTCCAATGCAGTCACTTAAAAAATAAATAATTTTAGTGTATAAATCTATCCTTAAGACTATGAATACTAAGCTACTGTTTTACTTCATGGAATGTTTTCAATCTCATTTGATTTGTAAATGTTCTGCAACGGAAATGTTATACACAACTTGTTACGTTTGAAACAAAGGAAGAGTTTGGGGTAACTTCTTTTGAGGCGGTTCGCTGTGGAGAGAAAGAGCGAATTATACAAATAAGCAACTGGCAAAGAAAAAGAGTTTCCTGAGTAAGGACGTTTTGTCTCGTCGATAAAACCTTTTGTCTCCACTTGTGATTGTCTCACCGTGAAAAACGTATAGGCTCGAGGGATTAAGTGAGAAAAGGAGGGAGAGAGCTCACATTTAGTGTTTCGTAAAAGAAAAGGCTTTGTTGCAGATCTAGAAAGGGAAGGCAGCGTGGCGTTTAGGTTAACTGGATATAGTGACAAACTCCACCACAGGCACCGGATAACTCCATCCCCGTTCGTCTGTCGTCGTAACGTCGGGCTGGGTTAAAATAAATGTCGTCTCCCATTGAATTTCCAAACCGTTCTGGGCTTCCACCCTCCATGCTCTCACTCCATCCGCTTTAATGGATTGCGGCACAAATTACCGACTGCGCCCCCTTGAACTACCCTCGCCACCCTTTCTCCTCCCCCGCCGGGAACCCTTAGCCTCCTTCCTCTCGTCCGTAACAACAGCTTCCCCTCGTAGCCTCACTCCCACATGTCAGCGTCCTCCTCGCAGCCATTCCCGACGGCATATTGGATCCCGCTCTACATACCACCATCCACTCTAATACATTACGCGCCCTACCTCTTGGCCGCGGAGTTGGTATGAGCGTGAGGCAATCCAACGCTCCCGCTGCCGATTTTTTTTGCAGATGAGCTACACACGCGGTTCCTGCATTTAATCCCCTTCCTCTTAATTATGCTTGACTCTGGTGAGAATCCAACTTCGTGGATCCCCTATTCAAAATACCTTCTGGAAATAAAGAGAATTCAGTGTTGCTGGTTAATGGCTGACGGGCATGATTCTGTAGTCAACAGATTCAGTTCGAAACTTCCGTCAATGGGGAATGTGTTCCGGGTAATACATTAGTAGTAACTATGTGGGATGATTCAGTAAGGAAAAAAAGGACTATTTTTTACTACTCTGGCCCGATTTTTCGTACTCATTGGAAACATTATGTAGGTAAAACACCGATTGACCGAATTAAAGAATATTTTGAGTAATTTTATGGAATATCTCCTGTGAAAACGAATAAAAAAATGTTTGGTCAAACTATCCGTATAAATCCTTTTATCGTGCAAATTCATCTTTAAAATATAAATACACTGCGTTTTTTCAAAAATTTATTTTAACACTACCCAGGATTATACTATAAAGACCAGCCGTATATGATAAAGCTAATATAAAGAATCTTTTATCACACACTAAATAAAAAAAACTAATTTAAGAAAAAAGAAACGTCATAATGAGCACTACATTACATTAGTCTTTAGCTAGAAGAAAGAAAATACTCGTGCCCGGTTCAATAAAGTTTTCGTTACCCAAGTCACGTGTATGGAATTAATTTATCATGGTTAATTAAGTGTTACTACTAAGTAATAATCGCAGTTTATCCTCATAGTTTAATTTTGACTTGACTGGATTATTACTGCAATATTATGGGGCGATATTTTCCCAATTCACCGTAAAATTACGTTGGTTTTAAGCAAAATATAGTAAAATGAGGAAATAATCATGGATTAAGTAAGTGTAATCGGAATAATGATTCCTTTTTTGTTTGCTGAAATGTGCGCAGTTATTACGTTACTATCAATTAAATTATTTGCTATCAAAATCCATTGGGCAGTAAAATAAGCTTATACATTTAAAAGAATTCCCCATTCTCCGTGAAAAGCGCAGAAATTGTCACGTAAGGATAACAGTTGGGCGTAAAACATATGAATGAGATTGAAATGCCCTTTTTGGGAACTTCGTCTTTGAATATATTTCTGGAAGAAGCGGGAAACCTCAAAGTTTTAAATTTTTACTCGAAAATATTTAGAAGTTTGTAGCAATTTCGGGGGAAAGAAGAGATAACTTTATATATATAACATGAGTTTCATAAAGGTAAAATGAGAAAACCCCAAGGCCGTAATCTTAAAATTTAAGATTACGGTTTTCTCATTTTACCATTACTTGTAAGGCCGTAGATACGTTCTTCTTCTCTCATTCGAGTTATATAAAATTTACATTCACAATGAATTATTTGATAAACAGGCGGAGTTGATCAACATAATAAATAAATTTAAATGTAGAGGTCCATGGCTGTACTAATTTAACCACTTACCAACTATTGGAAAATTGCAAAGTGTTACGCCACCAGGCATGGAGTGAAATTAACAATTTGATCATGAATGATAAAATTGCGATTTATTATATTTCCTAGTATTTTCGATATCTCTATTGATATCTTGTCTCAGGATAGTGAATAGTGCGTGGAAAAAAAGATTCTTAATATGTCTCTCCTCAATAGCGTATTCCTCATTATGGTCTCGCCTGCCAATATAATACAGGGTTAGAACTATTCTCTGGTATCATATTTGAACTGGATTTATATTTTCGTGAGGTTACATTTTCATGTTATATTCACGCCATGAGTGGCTTTCATCATTATTTTTCCTATTATCAAAGTAGTTATTAGGGGAGGCGACCGACAGCTGAGGTCACTTGCGGCATCAGGGATAGGTGGGCAACATGCTAGAGGTAGGATTTCCTGGGAAAAGAAGAAGGGTGGAGAGAAACCCGGCGTCGGCATTAGCCAACTCTTAATGACAGGTGCCAAAGGGTCCAATAGTTTAACATCCTATTCGACGGATGGAGTAGAAATTTAAATGCTCTTCACATGGCACCCAAATAGGGAACAAGTTACCACTGAAAACACCTTGCCACACACGGAAATCGAAACCGGTTTCTCTAGGTAGGAAGCCAGGACACTAGCAACCAGTTTTCTATTATCTTTTGACATTTCTGTTTTATTAATAGAAATTTGCAACGATTGTAGTGACGTTCCTGTGCTACTAGTTCGGCTCAGAAATTAAATTTCGCTGAGTCATAAATGTTCATAGCGTACCTATAATGGGAAAAACATTTCTTCTTAACTTTTTAATTGTAATATTTCCCCACAGTTCGTTTGATGAATTTAAAATAATGAAATGCATCTTCCATGCCTTCCTCTTTAGTTCTTTCCTTCCTTCCAGTTCCTCTTCTGTTATTTTCAGTAATCCGCTTTATGTGCCTGTCTTCTGCCTTCGATTGAGTACCTAGCATTGTCATATTTACGGCGTTTTCAGTATGCCTTTGTCCTTGTTCTTGCAATCCCTAACTTGACTTCGAAGTCTCTTTCACTTAAATGGAATCTGTATAAAATCTATTCAGCTGTATGATCAAACGTCCTCCGCGAGTATGTTGTTCGAAAATCTTTTCTAAATAATAATTCTTGCATTGCAAGCCCATCTGAATGTATAATTCTGACAATTTCTCCTTTCATCTCCCCACATTTTCCTGTTGGTTGTCTTCGTTGGCCATCTTATACCACCGCACTAGGAAGAGATCTCCTTACCTGTGCCGTTTTCTATCACCCCCCCCATTCTTCCACTACATATTCATTGAGTAAAGGTGCAAGCATTTTGACATGCACCACATTTGCGGTCTTTGACTTAATTTATGTCTTAGCCAGGCTTCCTACGTTTTTAGTACGGTAGAATGTTCTTCTTTCTCTTGTTGGAATTACCACGCAAGTTTGAATAATACTCTTCATAGACACATAGTAATTAATCCTTTTGGTTTCTCTTCCTAAGTCTACCATTTTGGGTCGTTTCATTCCTCTTATTATTCCATTCAAGAGAGCTACACTTGCACCTCGGTTGCCTATCTCATTTATCTGTGCGTATATGTTTGTAAAAATGAAAGATATAGGTTTACAGTAAAATAGCAGTGGTACCTAATATGGTATCAAAAAATGGTACTTGTACATCATATGTAAGTATAAAATAATAGAAACACATCATTACACCAGGAATGCTAAATCATATATTTCGGTGATTATGATTTGCATGCGTACGGTATTTTCCATTATTTCCAAACGATGACATAAGCAGAGAAGAGAAATATTTTTTTTGAAATTTTTCTATCAATGAAAATCCTCGCCGAAGTACTTCAGTTTTGGAAGAGGACGAAACATTTGAAAGAGCTGTTGACTCCCAAATTGCTTACGAACAATAAGTATAAATCGAAAATTTTATTTTATTGCTCCCCTTTTGGGATCTGTGGATTTACACCAAATAGCAGAAACAATTTTTGATTTTGAATTCACAGTTAAGACCTGGTTTTATTCTTGTCGAACTGCATATTTTGTCATAAAATAATGAACAGAAGATAATCTTATAATACTCGTGTAATTTTTTGAGTTAGAAAATTATACGTTTTTTCCTTTGATAGTTTTATTTGAAATTTCAGTTTGCACTCATGTTAGTGCAATTTGTTTGCACTTCCTCTCTATGGCTATATGTCGTTTTTATAACAAATTTCCTACTTCTCACTTTAAAAGTTTAGTCAGAATTACTGGCAATAAATAGTGTATCACCATTTACGCATGAGATTCATGACCGATGACAGAAATTATTGTAATTTCTTGTTCCGTATTCTTTTAAAACTACAATATTGCTGGCGTTCGTAGCGAAAGCAATTTTGAGTGTGATTAAAATACCTAAGCTTAGCCTTAGAATAGGGTTATTAGAATAAGAAAATAATTCTTTTCTTTAATGAGTAGTATGGACGTGGTATACCACGTCGATACTACTCATTAAAGTAAACTATAGTCCAGTGGTTTGAGGGCTGGGCTACTGACCGGAGGACCTGGCTTCGATTCCGGGTGACCCCTCTGGGTACACCCAAGCTGTGTACTATTTTTCCAGGTCATCCTGGGAAATAACAGGTGGTACAGGGAAAGGAATTGCTGGAAGGTAGTACTGGGGGAAATCTATCCTCACCTACCAAGCCAAACATCGTGTTGAATACTATGGTTTTTAATGGGTAGTCATAACACCATTTTTTCCTTTTTCATGTTAAACCCAAAGGTCGCGGGTTCGAGTCCCGCCTCGGGCATGGTTTTTGTGTAAAC
>LYUA01000183.1:210980-231896 GCA_002093875.1 Calopteryx splendens
CCTTATAATGGATTCCTTCCACTACATCAAGCCTGAAACTGTATATCTTAAATCGTACAGTCTGATTAGGCCACATTTAAAACATGCATCGAGTATTTGAGATCCATCAGAGAAAGAACTAATTAAGGAACTAGATAAAGTTCAAAGGAGGTCAGCTAGGTTTGTAAAAAAAATGGTATAAGAAAAGAGTTAGCATGAAGGGGTTGTTAGATACGCTAGGATGGGAGTCAATACAAGATAGAAGAAAACAAGCGAGGCAAAGGCTATTACATAGGTACAGGACAGTCGAGTTTATTCAAGACGTTGAGGGAAATATTATTGCACTCCACTACATCGGTAGATCAGACCACCCAGATAAAATAGGAGAAATAGACTGGACATCCGATAGATTTAAAAAACTTTTCTTTCATCATACAATTCGGAACCACAGCAAAATAAGAAATAGGAGCCTCAATAATCTTACCGAAAGCGTATAGCGGTGACACGATTGGTAGGGTTTTCGTGTGAACGGTAGTGTATTTGGATTGCATTTTATTTTTTATCTGTTTCATTTGCAAGTTTCCAGTTATAGTATGAAGTAAAAGTGTGTAGTATTTGTTTTGCATGTGTTCCAGTTTTGGATGTAAAATATAATTGCGTGTTACCCTTCATATATGGTGCTTGCATGTGACGCTTAAGTTGTTGTGCATTATTAATGCGTGTCTCTTTTTTGCGGTGCATGACCCCCTTTTAAGTATTTTGTCATTCCTTTAGTGCATGCCTGGTGTGTACTCACCCCGTGCCACACATCCCAGTGGTGGCTTGCAGAGTGTTATGTAGATGTAGATATATTTGTGTTTTAATAATGTTATATTATATGTGTCTTTATAATAGGGAGTCTTGCGATATAAATTTATTACGCTTGAAAGGTGAATAAAATTATTTTGAGTAAATTGCTACTATTTTCAATAAAAGTGTAAGAAATAGGATGATATACTAATTCAAATATTTAATAAACTAAAACAGATTCTTAATATTTCAGGAGGACGGAGGGTATGGTGCAAGAGGTTATATCTTGATAAAACCGCTTGTGATGTTTCTGTGATATGATGAGAGTAAAACCGTCTATTCAAGGTTAATAACTGAATAGAATACATATGCGAAAAATTCACATTGCAAAAATACTCCGCCAGAACCGGAACTCGAACCCGGATCTCTCGATTTCCGGGCAAGTGCTTTAGCCAGTGAACCTAATCAGGCGTCCTGTTACTCTGTAAATATTTGAGATCTTTATACGGAATAAGATGTTCTTGCGAATTTCTGTGCAGCAGGTGACTCCGCTAAAGTGGCTGTCACTTTCTTTAAATGGAATGGAGAAATTGATCAAAAAAATTTGAGTAGACGCGATTAAAATTATTAACAGAAATTACATTAAGGCATGGAAAAGTTTTATGATTAGGCATTTATACCAATTGAGGAATTGCATTAACACAGTTATATGGAAAGGTAAAAAGGCGATTTCCCCTTATCTTCCTTAGCAGTGTTTTTTAGGTGACGACATCTGCCCCCACTGGTGTCAGACGCCTGAGAAGTAGCCTATCTGAGGAACGTAGATGGACCTCATTTTATCCGTCTACTATCTTTTGATGCATCCAATATGGGTGACCTTCAAGGAAAAATCATCATTTTCCAGCTGGTACAGTTCTATGGGTCATCAGAACGCGCAACTTTCCACAGCGTGAATTGAGTAGTCCGTAGGGTTAGACTCGTAATTTAGGAAACCTAAAATTTCCAACATCACAAAAATTCATTTTCACTGCTTAGAAGAAGGTTTTACTTCACTTAATTAGGAACGGTCGTTGTTTTCGTTTATTTCGAATTTTAGATTATTCGGAGGATATATTTAAAAGGAAAATATTATAAGAAAAGTTATGAATGTGATTTGTTTGAAAAAAAATTATTTGTGTAATATTCTTTTTTATTTGTTTATTGCTCTTTCGGGGGGCGAGAGAAATTCAACCACTTTGAATAGTGCACATTATTAAAGAAAACAGACAATTGATATAAAACTCTAAGTTTAAGTCATTTAAAATGCTTTCCATACGATAATTGTTCTTTGATTTATGTTTTATTAATTTCTCGCACGTCAACCAAAAATACAACTCTAATATTTTATTTAGCTGTCATCCTTACTAAATAATGATAACTGATTTGTTTTTTAAATGCATTTTGTCGCAGCTCAACTGATCACTCCTTGGTTCATGTTCTCCTTGATTTGGAGTGTTGGTGCCACGTGCAACCAAGATGGGCGGCTTATTTTTTCGGATTGGCTGAGGACACGTATGGAAGAATTCAATGACGGACCGGCATTTCCATTGGAGGGTCTAGTTTATGATTATAGGTATGTGAAGATATCATTATAGGCACAATTTTGGAGTGAGAAGTATTGCAGATGATTAAATTCGACCCTTTAAAGCGTCCGTAGTTGACATGTCAACACATTTTCAGAGCAAGGAGCTGGGTAACTCTAAGAAACTTTAATGGATTTTCTTCTGTTTAGTCTCTTATTATGACATTATTTAATAGATGTTACGGTAAAATGCTTGTATTTGCTTGAAACAACGGAATTTAATCCGGTAAATTTTTACAATAACTTATAATGAATTACAATGAAAGGAGAATTAATGATCAATGTGCTTTCAGAAAGGTTTTCTTGTATTCTATGTCCATATATTTGAAATTGACTAGGTGCAATGGGGACCACGAGGATTTATTCTACTTCTATTTTAAACTTCAACAGTCTATTCAAGAAAAAAACCTCATCTATACATATTTCCTCAAGTCAGTAAATTAACGTCAGATGTGAAACTTTTTTTGGGATATCTATCCGTTTGCCTCATTCTTTAAATAACCTTTAAACTCATTCGGTCTTCTATCCACCTCCTTCATTATTTAATTAAGCTTTATGATTTGTGTGATACACTGGCATAGATATGTCTCTTAATTCTGGGGTTTTGTCGCTGGGAATCTCCTGCAGACTTTTATTTCTCGGGCGTCATTTTGATAAATGATTTTGAGATGTTTTTCTATATTTTGTCTCTTCTTTCGTATGTTTACTACTCATAAAAAGACGTTTTTTAATTCAATATATTCATTTAGGTTACAAAATAAGTTTTCAATTAGTTTTTAAAATAGGTCATGAGGAACTAAAGAGAAATTGCTCCTTTTTAGATTACACGATGGTGGATTCACTGAAGCCACGGAAAGTGGGGAACCTTGTGAACCGAAGTGGCTGTCATGGATGCATGGAATATCTCCATATAAGATATCATCAAATATGAGATACTCAGGTAAATCATTTAAATAAAAATAAATTTAGTTATAATTCCTTGAACATTTGTTTTCATTACAATTAGATGAATTGGAGGAGACATTTAGCTACTTTCTTTGCTGTTGTACATGGATATTTATATTTTGTATTTGTCATTTATTATGAAATCCATTTAAGTTGGTAGTTACTAATACTCATTGGCCTTAAAAGGTGTTCTCAATGAACTGTATTGTGCTTATTATTACTGTATTATTTTTATTACGCTTGCTTACGGCTGATAGGAATTTATTAGAATACTCAGCCTTACACACCCTATTGGAAACTACGTAATTTTATTTTTAGTTTATATACTTTTTATTGTAAGTTTTTTCAGTATCCCGGAGAGTATATATATAGTTTTCTTCATATTTCATATTTTTTTTCCATTCTGAATAACTAGTTGACGATACAGAAATAACTTTTTCCATCCTTCATTACACTGCTTAATTACTAATAATGACACCAAAGATGAACACCATATTTCTGCTGCAAATTTGATTATATACATATTGGTACATAATCAAATTGGTTACCCTATGAAGGGTATGTATACCCTTTTATAATATAATAATGTAAATCTATTTTACATTATTATATTATCACTAAAAATAATATATATATTATTTTTAGTGATAAATATTATTAAAAGGGGTCAAGCAGTTTTCTAGAGACGTATACATATAAATAAATTCTATGCGAAATGAACTGATTAAAGTATAATTTTAGTAACCAACTCCGCGTTATATTTACCCCCTGTCGGTTTGTATGTTCTCAGTTTTTAAAATATATTTATAATCCTACGCAACGTATACTTCTCTAAGTATGCTACTAATTTATTATTCTGCATTTTATTATTCTGACATTTTATTATTCTGCATTTTTCTTCCAATAGTCTGGGCGGTGGTTATAACTGAGGTTTATAATTCACTTAGAAATCAACTCCTTGCATTATAGAATTAAAAGATATATGTTTATGTTTAATATATACATGCAATACAGCTTTATCCCAATGCTAAGTAAGAGAAACCAAATTTTCGGTTGGTAGCTTACGCTAATGAAGAAAAGGGTAATTAAATTTAAATTAAAAATATTTGGTAATCTTTCATTTCAGTGAGATTTTATAATTTTTGTGTTCAGAGAGATTGTTGTGAGTTGAATCTCGCTTGAAATGAATCAAACCTTTGGCAGGGTATTGGAGGAATCCGGTGCCGAAAAATCGGACATTATCCTACTTGAAATCTTAAAGCTGACAGGATATGAATTCAAGGGAATCAGATTTTTACCAGAAAAAGAAAGGCGGAGCATTGGCCAATCCTATGCGAACGATATAGTTAAGGAAATGATGCCTTTTCATAAATTGGTGTAATCGAGTGGAACCGGAAGCGTTAAATGATAATGGGACTTTGTCGCCATTCAAAATTTAGGAATAGAATTTCCTCCTGAGCAACTGAGCTGGAAAACGCAGCTAACTTTTTTCTTTCATTCTTAGGAAAGTATTTTTTTTCTATTAATTCGTAAATCGTAACTTTGGACGTGTTTATTTCTTTAGGGTGGAATAAGGGAATTTGTAGTAGGTAATATTGATTTAGTTTTGACTGATAAGCGCATGGGTTAGGATTATGGTTATAGTTAGTAATATTATGGCATATAATGTTTCGTTGAAGTTTACAATCGGAACTTCCACAAGGTGCGATAATTACCTTTGTAACTTTAATTAAGTATAAGCGGAAGTAATTCAGTTTTACGGCTATCGTATATCATCCGGCATCTGATAGCCTTCCACAGCGTACTCGGCCGACAACGTCCGTTCCCGGGGCGATATTCCTACTGCGACTTTCGTAGTAGCTGGCAGACCTCAAATTAGTAGAGTTTTGTGGAAAAGACTACATTTCTCTGCATCTTTTATGCATTGCGAGTATATTTTTTTAAATAAGTGTTATTTTGAAAGTTTTCAGTTGAATTAATCGAATTTTGCTTAAATATCAAATGAATGCACAATCTTATATACTTTCAAGCTGAAGACTTTAACTTAAGTTGAATTATAAAACTTCATTTGGAAGCTGAATATTATTATATATTCATATATTAATACTGTATGACCTTTAACTTGGAAAACGACGTCGCTCAAGTCATTAAATACTAGAACTTTGAGTAATCGATGACTAAAGATGGCTATAATACATTCTACGTCAATTCAACAAACCATCTGTCAGCAACCTCTCAGATTTTGTACAAACTTACTGTATCGGTTGTTTATTCATCAAAAACCTAGCTCTGTGGAATATTTTTTCGAATAAACAATACTTGCAATTTTTATGAACAGTTGAAATTTTCGTCAGAATGCATGGAATCACCCAGTTTGTCCTATATAATTGAACTATTAAATATTATAAAAATACTTAAATTACTAATTTAAAAATTTAAGATTTGTTTAACAATTAAAAAAATTAATTAATTAAAATATTTTATTTTTATTTTAAAAATATCAAAATGATTAATGTTCATGTTCTCAAATACTCATTCTTCGATTTAAAAACATTTTATTGTGATAGTGCAAATCTTCTTCTCTAACTTGTTAAAACTTTGAAGATGTAATTTTCGTTTAAATTCAGAAATAATTCTTTGATCTGTCATCTAACCGCCCGGAAATTGGCAAATGGTAACTTTGAAATATTTTGATATTGCTTAAACAGTTAATATCACTAAAATAACTTTTTTATTGTTGATTAATTCTTTATATTTTGATATTAGCTATTTAAATGATTTTTATGTGAGACCGGAATGTTACCACCTGAAAGAGGGGCTATATTTGCAGACATAAGAGAGGTTAAGTTAATTATCACTCCATTAAAAACTTTCTAAATGGAAAAATATGCATATTTCCAGTGCTTGTTTTAGCATACTAAATTTCCATTAAGTATTCTCCAGTTCTATCCGGTTCTGAAATTTTCATTAGAATATGCACTCCGCTATAATTGCTGTGAATGATGAAATAAATGTAAAAATGAAGTGGAGTCACTTGACCACTGTACTCTTTCAGAGTCAAGCCTTTCCGCATAAATCTCTCTGTGGATGTTCACCTTTGATGGCCGAAATATTAATGTAGGTGTTTCTAATAATATTCCTTTTTATTTAGAAGATAACACTTTCTTGTCATTCATGAAGCCAACGACCACGACTAATTTGTAACGACAGCAGTAGGTAGCTTAACAATCGTAATTATCATCGGCGTTATCATTCTAAGGAACGTTTTTTTACTGTACTGAAATCTTTGATGTTTTCTACTAGGATTTATTTTTTATTGATGTCTTTTTCTTTCATAAAAATCTACCACACAGTATTGTTTTAATTATGTATGTATTTATTCAAATGTGCCAAAGTCTCTATTTCTCTCAATCTTTTTCCAAAAGAAGTTACTGATTCTTATTAAACAGATCGATCAAGTTCTTCTACTGGAAGTTCTCTAAAGGAAAAGCTGAGATGCGTAGACTTACTTTAACTTGCTCTCATCACGTTCCTGTGTAGGATTTAAGTATTAAGTTTTGGTCTTAATTGTTTCTTGGTTATTCGAGAAATGTCAAGTAGGCATTCATATACGGAAATCTGCGGCTCTTTACGGCTTGTATTTGATTTTTTGGTAGTGCGTAAAAATATTCTGCGCTAAGTGAGGATGTGTTGGTTCCATAATGGAACATCTCATTTTCATACGCCAATATTTTTGTGACTGTCTCAATTTAAATTATATGAATCGGTCTCTTGGAGCAACATCGCTTAAATGGATTCAGCCTGTTGGATTTTAATTCAGGGAAATTTAAAATTCTAATTTTGAATTTTAGCTATAGGCTTTCACGCCATCTTAGAACATCGTTTCGTATAAATGATCCGCGACTTATATGTCTCTTCGCAAATCTCCAACCAATTCCACTTCATTCTCACAATCGAGATATGATATTAATTTTCGTTAATCGTGTGCACATTTTCCGTATCTATCCGGACGAAATTAAGTTCCGAGAAAATGATTGAGGCTTTGGGAAATTAACAGGAAAATCGGATTTTTTTTAATACTGGCGAGAACACATGATGCCTTCCGTCCGATTACAGTCTCCCTGCTACATCACCCACGCTCCCATTTCCCCCGCCATCTAATGGGAAAGCTCTTCCATCTTCTTCCTCCCAGCCACTCCACCGCGCGCCGTCGTCTTATTCTTGCCTACTCTCGCAGGGCTCCCTAAATCCCTCTGAACTATTTCTCACGCAACCTTTCCACGCACAAACACACTAGCAAATTCCCTTCTATCACTCCTTCGTGCCTCAGCCTCATCCAACGGGCACTTCCTCTCAGCCTCACCGCGCATACCTCTCATCCCTCAATTCTTTTCCTTTCGTCTTTATGCGGCCGGGCTCCTCCTTTCACGAGGGGGACCTTTTCCAAGTGCACACTTTCACATGAGGAATTTTCTCCCCAATTGTGAGATTCTCTCTACGTTTTCAGAATTCTTTGCTATCGTGTAATCATACTCAAGGCTATGCGGACCGTCCTCCGTGCACCCCAAGGAGCACGATGACGACTAGGAACTTGACAAGGACAGAATTCATTTTCCTTGTCCCCTCCAGGCTCGCTGGTAGCATTTTTCGCATCCCGTGGCATCCAGACGGTTTGGTTTGGTCATGTCAGTAAAATGAGCCCGGAGCCAGTGCAAACAAAATCGGCCGAAGAAAACTCAACTGGCGTGCAGAGAAATAACGTATGAACACCGTTTCGCCGGCAGTCCTTTCTATCTAATGACAGAAGACTTTCCTCTGTTGCGTCGTCACTCGTGTCAACACATTTGATGAAAGCACGCGCTCTTGCTCTCCATGCAGTCCTTAGTGCGTCGAATTAACTTGGTCCATATTTTTAACGCTCTCGTTATGGAGACTATCGGTGACCAAGTATACCGACTAAAGCCGCGGCTTTCGGTCAATTATGTCATCCTAAGAAAATCGAGTCGTTCCAATGGAAATATAATGATGAATTTACAAAATTTTATCATATCACCTCCCTATAGCATAAATTATAATTTCTATTGATTTTAATAACCTTTTACCTGTAAAAAAGACCATGACTGTAAAAGATATAATGTGTAATGCTAGCTTATAATATTCTCTAAGTTTCAAGCTCATATTGTTCACACGTTTTTGGTTCGCATTCTCTTCAGATGATTTTGACATATTTAGAAATGTTTTATGCATATTCATAGTGAGCTCATTAATATTCAGACCTTTTTGAGTTTACTCTATTTTGAATGTACATCTCATTACTTTAATTTCCAAGATTTTTAGTTTTCCCACTATTCGTATTACCTCTTTCGTTCTCTTTCCTATGTGCGAGGGGTAATTATTGCCGTTGGTGACCAGATACTGATGTAATTTATGTTAAATAGTTTAAATAGGCAATTAGAGTGAAGCTGGAAATAAAGAGATAAGCAAGGTGTCAAAACCAACATATTATATTCATTTAAGCATTTTATGCATTTGCGTAAAGAACCATTACATTCGAAAATGGATCTTAGTCGCGAAGCATAATCAGTCAGTGCGCCAAACAATATTTTTTACTCTTGAAAACTGTCTTACTTTCCTCCACATGCAAATTGAAAATAGCGAAAAAAACGATTTTAAATGGTTGAATACGTTGGATGCTTCTTATCGTAAATTGAATTAGTGAGTTTTTATCATGAGTTGGTTTTTCCTAGGATTAAAACTTTATTCGTTATTAATTCAGTCAGTTATTATTACGTAGCAAAAAAATTGTTAAATAAAAACCAAGCTAGTGAAGGCATGTCAGAGATATCGATTTATATATGTCTCTACTTATGTCAATGATGCAAGCTTTCGATAAAAGTTGTAGCCAATCAGCTTAATACTGGAAAGTAGAAGATTGCATACCACGATTTTGACAGACCTAAAAGTTATCTATGCTAGGGATGGGTTCAAAATGGTATATATGGTTAACTTGATGTTTTTAGCGTTTAGCAAATATTATTATGTAATAAGATAAAGTACTATACTAGTACTAAACATCCTTTAAGAATAATGTTCAATTTAATTTAACGCAATTTGATTGTCAAACTTGTGACAAAATATCTTATACAATAGATATTCACGAAGATTCAATTTATAATATTTATTATAAAACTTAATATAATACATTTGTCATAATCATACTTGTAGAAATTAATCCCCCATAATTCCCATTTACTTCGTTTGCAATTTACTTATGAACTATCGGGCATGCAGTGGGTCAAAATAATTAAAAACGTAGATCAAAATATCGCCATATTCCTGAAATAGGACGTAAATAACCCACTAAAGTGCTGTTATGCTTGAATTACGATACTCATGGTGATGATGATACTTCGCGGCAAAATTAATTATTAGCAAGAAAAGGCCATTAGGCTAAAGTATGAGTAATTCATTTATGTTTTTTCTCTACGGCGTCAAGGCTATGTGCTTTTATTGCTGATCTTTCATTCCTTTCTCGCAATCGAACTTTTCTTGCCCTCGACGGCCTCCTCAGATATTTCAGATCCATTTCTTGTTATTTTTTTCTTCCTTCCGTCTCCAGCTATGAGTTCCTCTTCATCTCCCTCGTGTGGCCAGCCTCGAAAGCCCACTCTAGCTGGCCGTAACCCTCGAGGTATCTTTTTATCTTTACGCCTCCATAGCTACGCCCCGATCGATGGTTCATGTCGCCTTTCTTGATGAAACTCATCCTCCTCCCTCGACCTTTCTGCTTCTCTCTCCTTCCCCCCCGACACCACTCATATTTTCACATTTTTATTTCTTTTTCATCTCTTCTCTGTCTTTTCCTTATGGTCTCCCCCCCTCCTTGTCATGATTCGCATCGTATCCTGGCCGATTCCATCCGTCCCCACTCCCTTCTCCATTAACTTCCTACCCTCCTCCCCTCGTTTTTCCCCCTAACATTTCTCCCTCTGCCACATCAATCCATGCTATACATTAGTTCGAGGTTGTCCAAACTTCCGCCGTTTTTAGGCGAGGTGTTGGTGTTGTCTCGCAGTGATACGCCAGAACTCTTTTCGCTACCAAAATGCACCCAAGTTCCCTTTAGGTTCGATAATGTGTCCCTGTTTTCTTTTCCCCTTCATGCAAAAACCAAACCATCCAAACGCTGGGCCCGACCCAGTGTTGGGGAGAAAACATAACCTTCCTTTAGCATTCATTACATTGACATGACATTTTGAAGTAACTTTTCATCCAAAAAATGTATAATTGTTGAAAATTATATTAATTCATTAGATTGTTTTTGTCTATTTTATCGGCTGAAAATAACTTCTGAGAGTATGAATGGAACATTTATTTTCCTAATCGTTCGCCAAATTTAGATTACTTTGAATGACTATATTTAATACGATAATATAACTTTAAACTATAATTTTTTAATAAAAATGCTTTAAACTTGTTAGATTAAGTTTATATTTTTGCAATAAAGATATTTATTTGTATGCGATCATATCGACCTTTTAAATTCAATTTGTTTTTTGGTTTACATAAAAATGCTATCTATAAAATATTCTGGATTGATTGTTAAGGATACGACAGAATTTTTTTAGGTTATTGTTAACTTTCGTGAGAGCAAAGTGACTGGAAAAATTCATCTAGGTACTTAGATAAGGTGGAGAAGGGAAATGGAATAAAAGGTCTTTAGTGGTAAGGAGGTTCGAAAATACAGAGATAAAGATGACCATCCTGAGGCCTCGACATAATAAATTAAGTTAGTGTAGATCACTTCGGAGGATACGACATTAGAATCATAAAATCATGACCAGAAGATAGGTGTATCATTATGCTGAAATAAGGATGGGAATGCAAGGGGAAGTTGTCTTAAGGGTTTAACGACACGACCATGATTATCATGCTAAGGAAGCCCACTAACGCAGTTCTTGTAGAATAGGAAATATCTATATCTACGGAAATATCGATCTACCCTGCAAGCCACCTCTGGGGTGTATGGTAGGGGGTGAGTTCTCTGCAGGCATGCGCCAAAGGAATGACATATACCTTAAAGGGGTCCGCAGAAAGGGGCACATGCAACAATAATGCATAATACTACAAGCATCACATGCAAGCATTACACAACAAGGGTAACGCGCAACTACGCTTTATACCTATTACAAGGAGGAACACATACAAAACAAATTCTACACACTATTCCTTCATAGTATTATAGGCAAAATGCAAATTAAACTGTTTGAGAATAACATGAAATCCAAATTCACCACCGTTAGTATAAAAACCTTACCTATCCTGTCATCCCTGTACGATTTCGGTTGGATTTTTAAGGTTCCTAATTCTTCTTTTGTTATCCTCCCGGATTGGGCAAGGAAAGAAGGAGTTTTTATATCAGTGGTGCAGTCTATTTCTCTAAATAGAAGATATATATGAGCAGCTCGAAGAAAATAAATGAAAAGTGAAAGAGAAATTATAATGGGCAAATGGAATGAAGTGACTGGTGTGGCTCTATTTGTTTTCTGAAAGAATACTGGAACTCTTCCAGTAGTCATTTTTCAGTGATGAAATGAAACACCTGTATATTTCTCTCAAATTTTATTATTTCCACCATTTTTACGACACTTTATGTCATTTTCAAAGCGAATAAGACCTATGTGCGGATGCTTATTGATATCTTAGGATGTGGCAGTGAGTGGTGGAGGGAGCAGTGGAGGAAGAACAGCCAGTATAGGAAATGAAAGATTGACGTGAATAAGTGCTGGGGGAAGGGGGGAGAAAGGCTCTATGGTGAGATGTCACACTGGGTGAAAAGTCACAAAGGTATGCTTATAAATATATAAACTTTTGAAAGGGTTGAATGGGTAGAGGGTAGGGAACACATAGACATTGCACAAAAGTGTATTTCCCGGGCTCTTTATAATTTTTAATTTTTCTAGAAAGCAACATTTTATTCCTTTGTTCGTAAATATCTGAAGTACAAAGTCACAAGTGACCTTCTTCACACAAATGTTTGGTAAATCCGGAAGCTACATTCAACATTGTCTTAGTTCATTCGCCCTTACTCAATACTTTCTGTCAGTTTGACCAATATATCGAATGGATAAATTATCACATTTTAACAAGTAAACGCCAATCCTGTATAGCATAGTCGATCTTTGGAATTAAGTAGTTGTCTGCCGTCTTTCAAGGTGTAATAAAATGATCCTTTCAACTTGTCTCGAGGGATAGTTTTTGAACTTAATATTCAATTTAATTAAGAAGGGATTTAAACGCCACTGGTTGGGATTCTGTAATCACTGAAATCCTCATTAAACAGTTGATGGTCAGCTTTTTTAAAGGAACACTTAAGTCATTTTACAATAATTTTTTTGTCAAAATATCCTGTCTAGTTATTTATTAAATCCATACCAGTTGCCCGTGCCGTAAAAACTGACGGCAATATGTCCTGACAAAATTAATGCTTTTCTGTTGTATTACTCTAAGATTATAAATTAGTCATCGTTGTGAGCTTTTGAATAGATTATTACAGTAGTTAAAATTTCATCAAAAACACGTTTATTTTTATATACGTAAACTTTGACTGTATTCAAATGAAATTGGAAGGTGACAGACATGTTTCACGTTTAGACGTTTTGTGGTAGCAATCAAACTTGATTGTATGGCAAAACGCTGAATACTTTTGCTGATATGGTTCCAAAAAGCTATTCCCGCGCTCGGAAATATGCCTTAATATTGAGAGTTAAGAGTGGAGGAATAATGCTCGCGTGGGTTTCAAAAATAAATTTCAATTTTTGCAGCCATTTCATTCGCCTACCCATGCATTTATTTCCCATGGGAAAAAGGTATAGGTGATATGAAAATGTCATCACACGATTGAATGCCGACAGAACTGTTGTTTTAGAATCCTGCGTCGCAACACTATTAAACTTTACCTTTTCTCAGAAAAAAATTCAGTATTTAGGCACATGAAAGTTATTACCTACGAAAAATGAACTATTTTGAGCAAGAACCACTCGAGCTATGGCCGTTGACGTTTAAAGGTTCAAAAGGCGGTGAAAAAAATGTTTTTATATTTTTTTTATTGTTAAAAATTTTATTTGACATGAAGATGTGTAATAAATACAGTCAATAGAAAATTTAATGTTCTATAATGATGTAAAAATGTTGCATATCAGAACATATTTATTTCTCGGTATGAAAGGGAAGTTGCTGATATCGGAGATATAAATAAATATATACAAGACGCTCATTATTATCCAAAATTTTATATGGAAACAATAATCAATCTATTAACCCATGACCTTATTATTAAACCTTGTGTGTGAAGTGGTATCAAGATTTGTTGGGAATAATAGTATCGTTACAGGTAGGTTTCCTGTGATTCGAAAAATCGTGTTTACCTTCCTTAATGGACAAGTAAAAGAATTTTATTACCATTCCTGTACTTTTGCTGCATCTACTATTTCTCTGTAAAAATATAGAATCATATAGGCTATTAAAAGAAGGAAGTAAAATTATGTAACTGACTATGGTGCCTGCCTTCGCAAATAGAATGCCGTTGACGTATCGATGTAAATGTATGTGTTAGCAATTGAGTTAATCTCTAAGTTGGCTGCTTCAACTGTTGCAAAAGACGGAAATAAACTAAAAAGTCAGCCTCAATTATTCACGGCATTCTTCCCTTTCCCATCTCCGCTGTTCTTCCTTTCCTCCTCTCATTGCCATTCCTTGAGTTATTAATTGGGCACGGCGCACAGGCATTACTCGCCTTTAAAATAATATAACGTGTTGAAACCATGGTCGGAATAGTAAAATAGATGAGAAAATTAACTAGTGTGTCTTATTTTATTACTGCAAGGTGAATATTAAAAATTTTAACAGAAATAATTTTTCGCTTTCACTGTTCGCTGTTACGCCTGCCATTTTCACTTACACTCTTCCAATAGGTGTACAATCTCTGGCATTCCTTACGGTTCTTGGTTTTGGCCTTGTCACTCCAAAAGAAAAACCAAATAAATGCCTTTGGTTGTCTTCAGGTAATTTGCCGAGTATTTTTCCATTAGATATCCGTCGAGCAGTGTACAATATCTTTTTGTTTAGTGAGCATTGGATGGAGTATTTTTCGCTTTAACTCGACTATTTCTTTATTAGATTTAGGGGCGTTTTTGAATGTGTAATCTAATTTTTTCGGTCTCCTCACTTCGCTGCAGTATTGCGGAAGTTCGTTACCGTTCGTTCGAGATGTCATATTTTAATTCCCTTGTTATGAACCTATTTCCCCCCAAAGATAATTATTAAGAGTGACTTCCATGATTTTTTCAATTTTTTATTCATGTGCTTATCCTAAATATTCCGGGAACATATTTTTTATTACATCCCCAATTTCCTTAAAATTCGTTCCGATCATTTATCGTAGTTTGGTTTCTCACCTCGGTAAATTTTATACCGTGGTGGAAATGCTTCTTTTATTTTCTCGTCTATTCTCTGTTCTCAGAGAAATGATTTTTAATATATTTTTAGCATTAGATTGTTTTTTTGTCTGGTCAATAGTTAACTTCAGCTCTATTTCTATAATGCGTTAATGGAGTTCGTTTGATGTCATGTCATGAAAAAAATCTATTAATGCATAAAATTAATATACATTAACATTGACGGTGGTTTTGATCTTGTTTAATATTAACGGAGGAAGTTTAATACCATTAATGTCGTTTATTACTTTCATGCTAAAACTTAATTTAGATTGGTGGCTAAAAATAATAATCTTCTATAACAATAAGTGGCGTCTAGTGGTCCCATTATAATGGTTCAAAATATTTTTAACGAGAATATCAGTAGTTCGAAGTATCAGCTGTGTGCAGGAGAAAAATAACATACCAAGTAAAGATTGGGAGAAGGCTTCGCTGGTCCCTTGGCTCTCCTTCTCCAAGGATTTCAAGCGTTCTCATTTTTACGGCATTACATTTTAATGATTTTAGTATCACCGACTGCTGAAATAATCTTGGAGTAATATTACAATTAATTTCTAAAAAATGGGTTGTTCTTTTATTTCCTCCTGGAACTCATTCGCCTGTGTTGAACAGGATTCCTACAAAGGCAGAAGCATCTATGAAGGATTTTTATTAGTTTTCCTCATGTATCCCTAAAATTTTTCTGCAGTCAAAATCGTTGGAATAATTGACCCGAAAGTTGAAAAAATAGTTGGGAAAATGCATTACAATCAGCTCACCGGAACAGAGTGACCTCTATTTACTCCTTTCAACGGTTAATGCAAAGCCAAGAACTAGAGGGTAACTATCGGTGAGCTTCTCTGAGGGGATGCCACAAAAAACTCGGTAAATCGGATTTTGTAATTACCTTCGAGGCAAAATTAGTTCTTTAAAAAGAGAAGTTAGCAATGCGCTTAAAAAAATATTAATCCAATTATTCTAAAAATGTATCATCAAGGTTGAAAATTACAATTACAATGTTGTGCCCGCGAGGTTAAGCAGATACCGATTTTTCTTAGAATCTAAGCACAAAGGCGTACGCTATGGATTCGATTAAGCGACTCAAATTACTGATTTTCAAGTGCGTAGCAGAACGAATACCCGTTTGCAGGAGACGTATGACAGTCAGTGTTTTCCAACGGTATTCCCCAAAGGGGTGCAGATACACAATTTATGAATTGCGCAACATTTCCATCATTGTTTTCTGAGCGAACGGCCAAAATTCCCATTCCAGCTGATTCATTGGCACGTTTAATGAAAAGTGCTGCTTATTTATACATGATATCCCTTAGAACGAAACTTCATCAGCCTTTTTTGTTGGAACAGCAATTCCAGTGGTCAGAACTGGTGGTGGAATTTTACCGGTTTCGTGCCTAATTTATGCTTCGTCGTCTTTTATTATATTTATGATAATCCAGATTTATGCTTTTTCGCGCACACAGGTATATGCGTTTGGGCACTCGCTCAAAAACGAGTAATGTCATATTTCCGATCGTAAGCTGCTACATGTTGCTTATGATTTTTCGTTTACAAGGAAATGCTTGCATGTGGAATGTCTTTTGAAGGGCTCTAAAATTGTGAAATCATTTCGCCTTATCTGCGTCCGCATTGTACCTTAAACGATCAAGAAAATCGGGTTAATTATTTTCATTATAGTATCAGGAATATATCTATCTCAATATCAATTTTCTCGACTGTTTTTCAAAAGATATGAACTTTAAAATAATTATGATGAACCGGCAAATATCAGTGATATTATAGAGAAATAATCGAAAATTACAGACGAAATTAAGAAAAAAAGCATACCATTTTTCAATGTTTTGGGAAAAATAATATTCTGTATTTACCCGTTTTTTTCGCTCCTTGATTTTTTGATTAAAGAAAAGAGCTTTTATTGTGCATTAAACCGTTGATAAATATACAAAACGGTTGTTTCAGCCCGGAGAATATGCAGAATGAAGCTTTCTTATTATATGAAACCTATTTTTAAACTGTTAAGCACCGCGTTGGTCCAATTCATCCCGAACATAGTCATTTTTTGGAGAAACTTGCAAGTTTCATTGATCCTTAACATTCAAAAGTTTCAAAAAAGAGGTATGAGGATTGAGAGCGTGAGCCCTGGAAAATTACGAAGTAAGCCAACTTTATAAACGAATGCTTCAGCTAGTAATGCCAATGGTAATGGATGGTTTAGAGTGGTATACTATCTTTTAGCATAGTATGTAGTCTGATTACAGCTAATATCCGCGAAGGTCTTGCGGACACATTTTAAAATGTGGCATGGAATCGTCCTAGGGGATTATGGCACCGTATCCAATAACAAGTTTATTGTGAATTTATTTGACACACCCTAAAACTAAACATCCATGCATTCAGTTAGGCAGCACGGTTTGCAAACATTAGAAGTGAATTTCCGTAGTAAATTTCAATTAGCATGAGCTTCGCTTTTAACTGTTAAATCTAATTGCTATGTATTGGATAACCTATCCTTGCTTTTCTTTTCCGATTAGATATCGAAGTACCGACGATGGACACAATTAGAAGTTCAACCTTACTGGGAATGCTGATTGGAGGAGAATACCCTACACTTTGTGTTGGTCCCACGGGGACAGGAAAGACGGTGGTGGCAAAGGCGAAAATAATTTCCGACTTACCGAAAAATTTTCTCTCAGACATCATCATTTTTTCAGCTCGCACATCTGCCAATCAGACTCAGGTAATAAAGGATTATATTCATCTCTCTAATAAATACTAAGCAACGTGTAACTATCTGCTGCGGAGGTCATAAGAATTAACAAATTTTGGCAGCAGATTATCGTCAGATGATAAATATTTGCAAACCCAAAATTAAATTAAAAGGCCCTAAATTATTATCTTAAGGATTTTTTTTACTTAGTTTTAATTTCCCATTGAAAAGCATTGTGAAGGTAACTTTCACTGCTTGCTTCTTATAAATTATTGAATTGCTGTCGGAGTACTTGGAACATGTCAATGAAGGTCCCTTGGGTGGAAGTTAGAATTCAGATGCGAATTGATAAAGTTCATTATTATCATTTAATCGTAGAAAATATCGTATTATATAGGTTTTTATATCAAAATAATATTCAACTTTTTTAGATCTTCTTGCTATTCAGTCAAAATGTATTCATTTATATGTTACTATGCATGACATCAATGGATTTATTCAATTATTTAGAAATTTGAACCCGTATATACAATGATGAAAGTGGGTTTCATTTTGAATTTTAATATTTTAAGAGCTTATAGTAGCCAGATGGGTAGCTCTGAAGGGTGTGGCGCCCGTTCACTTCGGGGACTCAAACCTACTTAGGATCAGGATATTTACTAACTCTGGTAATTTTAGATCAAAAACCCATTTCGAAAAGGGAATAGTAGGCTGTCGTAAGCCTAAGTGCCCCTGATGTCCGGAAATGAAAACAGATGACAGCAAATCGGTGGAATATTTGAAAAAATAGTTCATTTGAAGGGCGAAGCAATCACAAAGTTAATTATCACTGAAATTAGCTCAGAAAAATGAAATTTCATTTTTGTCAAGTCTTAAATTTGTATTAGATCTAATTGCAAAACAAAGACTCGCATGCACACATATATGTATAACTTTTAAACTAAAAATTATAATAACAATGATCTTATACGAATTCCTTTCGATTAAATGTGCTTCAGGATCTAATTGACTCCAAGCTTGATAGGAGGAGGAAGGGAGTTTTTGGGCCATTGCTCGGAAAGAAACAAGTTTTCTTCATTGACGACTTTAACATGCCTGCTCTTGAAGTTTTCGGTGCTCAGCCTCCGATTGAACTGATTCGACAATGGATGGACTTCAAAGGTAGGAAAGAAAAGTGTTAGGAAATCTCTTAAACTGAAAGCATTCTTTTATTTTTAACAGTATTTATTTTTCTTTTAAAACAAAAAATATCCTCTTATTTAGGCTATTCCTTATTTTATACTAGATTACTTGTATTCAACATTGTCACCCATTGTGACCTAATTGATTGGTTAGCTTTTCGTCCCTTGGTTCGTAAGTGTTTTATTTGCCACGTCAAGTGGTGAAAATTCGTCGAGAAAGTTCATTAAAGGGCCATTTTGAGTGCCCGAAACACTGCTAAAAAATCGCTTTCTACCTACCTGAATTAAAACGGAGATCCTCGAAATACAGATACCGTCTGAAACCAAAAGGTTCACAAATCCGGCTTAATAATCAGCCAATAAATTCCGCTCTTCGCCTCAGCTTTATACGAATGGCCCTCAGCCCGCACGACTACCTCCCTTCTCATACTAAATTTGGAGCCTTCCCCCAGGTCCTAACCCCAGCAAACGAACCCTTCTCTACCCTCCTTTCCCACGCTCGGAATTCCGACGGTAATTGAAATCCCATTTCTTCCGCGAATGTCTCTGAACAAGGTGTCTTGGCAAATTTCCAAGGAACGTTAATCGTCTTTGTTTTGATGAGAAATGAATCACAAACCATTGAAGAAGTGCTACTGAAATGATATAAATCATGCCGATTCTCCATCTTTGGACACCTATAGTTCAATAGCTCTTTCAAGTATCTTTGATGAAGTAACAGACTATTTATATCCAAAGATATAACTATTTTAACACTTAATATAGTGTTTAAAGCTTGATAAATGGCAACTATTTATTTAATGGTATAGGGTTATATCCCAGTTCTTAGTGTACATTTGTTCAAACACCTTGTATTTATTTATCATGTGTAAGAAATACCCATGTTTACTCTTGATGGCAATAGGTTGATAATTGACCATTAAGTAACTCGAAGGTGATATATATTGGTAAGTAAAAAATGGAAGGGTGTATGGCCATGCTGGAAGAGGAGTCGCTAAATGGATGCGATACAATAAGAATCTTTATTTTATAGGAATGAAAGATATGATTATTTACTAAAATATATATTATTTCGGGTAAAAGAATTAGCAAAAATTATGTCGAGCCATAAATAAGTTTTCACCTCCTTAAAAAATAATTGCTTTTTAACTCGGAGAATATATTTTTTTGACAATATGGAGCATGAGTGAATAAAAATGTCACTAACATTGTCTATCACAATATGGTTCCTCTACCAACAAAACTGCGTCAGCGTCATGAGATTCATGATTATTTTCTCTGTTCTATTCCTTTCTTTTATGTTTTTATGGGCAATAATTTAACATGGGGTTAATTTTAATCGTGCATTTCAATCGTGAAGAACATCAATAAAAACATTTTATTTAAAAACTTTGGCAGCCCTAAGACAAATGTGATAACAAAAATATATGGTAATTAGGAATACACAATCTGGTATTAAATGAAACTTGAGGTTTTTAGAGCCACGAGAATTTGGTTACGAAGTAGGCAATGATGGTTGTAAAATGTCTTATTTAAATCTGCGAATTCAATGAAACATCACTCTCCTTAGGGATTCTATTTTCCATCCTTTTAATGGATTACTTGGCTATTTCGAATTCAGAATTATTTAGTTAACTGAAAGGGAATCCAAAATTTGACTAAATTCAAGTCCATTTTTCCATTAAATTTCAAATCCTGAATATCAGAAAACTAATCCAAACTTTTCTCATTGAATTTCTAAACACGAATTCCTTATTTATCAATTGAATGGCTCAATTGAATCCAACTTTTAGTTTTTATATGGATGTATGATTATCATAAGAATTTTCTTTCTCCCACTGTAAGATAATTTAAATTTAAAGCAATAAAAGAAAAATGAGGTACCAAATAAAATACCAATTTTTATTTACTACTCTACTTTATGCGTAACACTGTTGTTTCCATGCTTGACTTTCATTTGTATTGCGTTTTTCACTACGTATCTTTGTATAATTCCTTGTAAGCGGGGATGAAGTCAAGCAATTTCCATCGAAAGAGAAGAGTACTAATTTGAAAAAACCTTAGAAATGGCCTTCTTCTCCCTGTGGCACCAAGAATCACTCAAGAATTTCAATGATGTGGCAATTAATCTGAGTTCCAAAAGGTCTTCACTGGACCTGATTGGGCCCGAAATAGGGAACACATTATATATATCACATCTTT
>LYUA01000183.1:250164-267458 GCA_002093875.1 Calopteryx splendens
TTAGGGAGATTGGTTGCGAGCATGAGATTATAAATGCTAAGATTCTGTCAACCAGGGGAGACGAATACCTTTAGAAATTCTACCATGGATGATCCGGCGTTTGATGTCTGAATACCTGTATTCATAGTAGGCTATCAGTAATGGAGGTTCCTAAAGTTTTGTGATAGCTACGGTAGTGATGTGTTATTTATTTTTTATATTTCTAATTTAGTCTTAATTCTGCAACAATTTGTACTTACTTGAGGTGCAAGAAATTGAGGGAACAAACTCATCTCATTAGGTCGAAAGCTCATTAGATTAAATTTCTCTAAAATTTTTGTAAAAAGCTTCGGTAAATTTACCAAAGGGCAAATTATTATTTTTAGGAAAGCCTTGCCTCCCTCTTTTTTTGCAAAAAAGATAGAAGTATAATTCCGGTTTTATTACTGTTACATCAGGTTTTTTTCTCGTTTAAAAAATGTTCTAACGTTCACTGAGTGAAATGTGAGGTCATATTCTGGCGTTTGCGTTTATTTAATTTTCAGATATAATTTAATGGTAAGTACCTTTGAAAAAATGTATACCGAGTGTGAGAAAGTCGTCAAAACACATTTCCCTAACAATGCTCTATAAGTTTTTATGCTCTATCCTCACCAAGCAAAGCAAACTTCTGTTTGATTATGTTGGCTTCCTTTCAAATATCTAAATGTCACTAACAGAAGTAGCTATGCATACTACTCACATAGTGACATTTCCTGTGGTTAATTAGAATTAAAAATATAAGTATATTAACTAAAGTATAAATTAATGGTAGATCAGAGAACTATATACATTCCCAGTGTTCCCAGTCATCTACATGTTCTCTATCTCTCTACTTATAAAAGGATCATTGAATTTTTCTGTCCTGGAAAATATGAAATGTTCATTAGAAATGTGGAAAAATATCCACAGAAAAATGTAGGAGCAAGTGAAATTTCCACGAGCCATGAATACGGCCTTTTTATCTTATATGTACCGAATATGTGCGTTACATTTTTTTCTATATTTTAGTTCACCGGAGCCTAATATAAAATCCATCTTACGTATGACATGTAAATGAGCCAGAAATAAATCTTCTCTTGAAAATGCTAAGGTTTTCGAGCCTTATATATCACTTCCGAAATAAACGACTTATGAAAAATCCCCAAGCAATCGGATAGTACTCAGCGGTCGCTCGATCGTCTCGCAGTTTTATACATACCTATCTTCCTTTCTGCGCGGTCGCAGTTAATTTCGGAATAGATTCACTAGAGTGATAAAAAATAGCGAAATTTTAAGGGGATGGTTGGAAGGCCCTTGAAAGTTTTGGTTCCTTGGCTCTTGTGGTTTCGACTGCTACGATCTCTGCTAGGAGAAGCGTCTATTTCAGGGAAGGATAATTAATGAGACCTTAAATAATAGTGAATCCGGTTAAAGGTTTTAACCAGAAAGTTTAAACAAAAAAATTCTATGCACACTATGAAAAGCTATGTGACCAACCCCAAAACAATTTCCAAATTACCAGAACTTTCTTCAATTTCCAATTTTTCTGGAATTTTCCATAAGTTATTTGAACATTATGGTGTCCATATCTCATGGGTATCATAATGCCTCCAAAGAAGTTCTTTCTGGGATTTGTCCACCCAATCCTGAGTCATACGTACGTGAGTGTGTGTTCATGGTTCGTGCAACAACTTAGGATTTTCTGAGTTTGATTCATTTACTAGCAATATGGCGGGAATCAGACGAGCATCTTCATTCCAAGTTTTCTGCGGATAGGCAAAGAGAATTTGGAATGAGATTTTCACATTTTAGTTTGTTCACTGAATCACAAACAGTATAATGTGTATAAACTCGCATACGAAATCATTCGCGTTATTTAAGACGATATATTTTTTTTCTAGGATGGTATGATAGAAAGACAATTGGTGAGTTCCGTAGCATTGTGGACGTGAATTTCGTTTGTGCAATGGGCCCGCCTGGAGGAGGAAGGAATCCCGTCACGTCGAGGCTCCTGAGGCACTTCCATTTCCTAGCATTCACCGAGTTATCAGAGAGTAGTAAGGTATGTATCTACACCAAGGAAATTTTCTCATATTTGCCCAGCATTTGAATATTGCCATGGTTGTGCTGAAAATAATTGTTTGTCTGCGATAAAGGGTAGGGCATCAAAGGGAACATTGCCACTCCCCCACCGATGTCACAGGCTTCCTTAGCGGAAAAGACCTTTGTCTCGATAAAACGTATCTCCCACGCTTGAATATTATGTTCCTTGAACAACCGGGTGCTTTTTTTAGAGGAACTCTGGAGCCAATATTCAAATATGGCGCTTATTGCTTTAGGATATCATCACGAGTCGGTTAATAACCCTCCAAAGGATCGCTTATCGTGGACCCTTGAGTGTACGTGTTCCGAAACGCAAATGAATAGGGTATTTTCGAAAAAAACTTTCTTCTTATTGTTAAAATATTACTTCGTTCCTTTTTGCCATTACTTGACGATCAGTCAAATTTTGCTTTTGAGTATGTAAAGGTTTCATAGTGCTTGTGCTATACGAGCAAGAATGAGAAAAGAGTTCTCCATTAGTTCAACTTCCTCCTGAATAAAAGGTGGCAGCATACAATAAGAGGAGTGTACCACAGGTTAACACTGATTGAATTACAGGTTAAATTGTTTTATTCCGATATTCAAATTTTGGTTTCACATAGATTTTTAGGGCTTATTTTTAATTGGTTTCATCCTGAATTTAGATTCACTAAACTCGGACAACGGAAAAATTGATTACCTGAAACATTACTCGACAAGAAGAGCACGACATTCTTTTAGAAAGATGCCATTTTTTATTTTAGAATTTGTTAGAATTGGACTTGCTGTACAATAAATAATAATAAATACAATAGTAATAATAATATCATGGAAAAGGGTTGTGAATGTGAAAAATGTTTTATCAAGTTTCATGGAAAGATATTTGTTAATTCGTATTTACTCATGTGGGAAAAATGTTTTAGAAGCAATTAAAGTTTTTAAATGCCCATGTTTGGCTACCTAGGGATGATCCTTTGGATACTTACAAATAAAATTACCTTCGTAACACTTCCGACTTTGGTTCCGGGAGCGGAATCTATTTTTCCCAAATTCCCGACATTTTGGAACCTTCGGGAATCGAGAACGGGAAATCGTATTTCCCGAGAATCCCCGAAAAAAATCGTTTTTTAAATTTATTTTTCGTTGATCATCTGTAATCATGGCTATAACAGTAAATTTTGATAAACAGAAAAAGAGGGTGGGGCAACGGGTGTTCGTGGCCCCGGAGATGTATTTAAGAGGCGTCGAGACACTCCTATATGAAAAATGTCTTCGTAAAAACATGAGTACCTATATAAAACTTCTTAAATGGAGATCGTTCGGAATTTCACGATCTCTTGCCCTGAGCGCTAAACAGGGGTCACTGCGGTATGATTTTGGGTAGGTTTCTGCTATATTTCAGGTTTTCTCAAACTATAAACAATATAATTATTGCAAACCTTATTTAACCAATCCTTAATACAGTGAGTGTTTACATATATCATTCAATTTATTAACATTACTAAGCTTATTTAAATATTTTATTTATTAAATTAAGCATTGATAGAAAACGAATGGAAATATTATTCGTTTGAAAATTATAAAACTTCAAATAGTTTTTATTTCTCATTTTCTACATGAATTTATAAGAATCAGAGAGCGTTAATTACCCGATTAGACAAGCGTGATCTTGGCTGTGTAACAAATATACTTGATGGGGAAAAATGTCTAAAATTTTCTGTAGGCGTTAGTCGAATTGTTAAGAGTGTGTCTAAAACCATCTTCAATTTGGAAAAAAGAAAATATTTCTTCTTGCTTGTTGTCTTATTTGCTTATTTCCTTCCTCAGAGAAGCAAATATTTTGTCTGCATGCATTGGGCTAGGCTTTGATGTCGAAATTGCTATTGCTTTAGTCGATTGATTCTTCAGATCCCATTTTGATTTAATGTCAGAACTCTGTGTAAGGACATCCTTTATTGTTTCATATGAATTTCTTCTGCTGTAAATTTTCATTTAAAATGTCTTTTCATCAATGACTTCTCCAAACGTGCAATTTCATTCACACTTAACAAAGAAAAAAATTCATCCTCTTCCATCTCACATTAACAGCTTACGTTGCTCAAGTACTTTGTAAGACACATAAGATATAAATTTCTACGTTTAGCCAATTTAAGCCCTATTTCCTTTAGAAGCATTTGGTTTATTGAAGAATTCTGTTTTTCTAAATTACTGAACAGGAAAATATAAATTTCTTCACTTGTGAGAATGTTAGCTTCCCCTTTGCTTAAGGTTTCATCTGCTTCCAGCTTAAAACTTCAACTATTGATTGTAAGCAATTCAGTATACCAGTCTATATTTCATTATTCTCTTATTTCAATAAGTGATTGAGTTTAAGCTCTCGTGAAACAGTCTTAATAGGTTTTGCGATTTTTAAAACTCTCTCTATCATATTCTCCAGTGTGTTCCAGCGTGTTTTACAGTCCAAAATTACTTCTAGTTCCTTCTTTACCCTCGGTTATTTCTTGCTGAAATAGAACTTTTTATCGTAGAATATTTAATTATTCTTCACAATTCTGCTGCTATTTGCCGAAGATATATATTATCTTTCAAATCATACTGAACAGCTTGGGCCGCAGCATCTAACACAGAATCACTGTTATAATCTTTATCATATTCAGAATCTGTATTGAATTCACTGTCACGTCCTCTTTTAAGTTTTCAACATAAAATACAATAAAACTGTGAATAAAATAGCAGTAAAGTTGGACTTCCAACCAAACCATCCGCTCCTATCTCGAGTGGGTCATGATAGCCCAACGGCGCGGAGTGTGAAATTCACACATCAGGGTTATAAGGGGAGGCTGTTCCTTTTCCTGTACCGGCTGTGAATTGATACACAGTTTAGGTGAAGCTGAAGGTGCCAATAGGCATCACCGGAAATCGAACCCCGGCCCTCTGACCTGCAGTCCAGCCCTCTAACCATTGGACTACCACGCCCCTTACTGTTGAATAGTCGGTTGTAATTTTCAGAATGTTTCCATAACAGCCCCACCGTCAATTCTATTTGCAACCGCATCACTTTTAAGTTTACCTGAAAATTTTATAATCTTTCCTTAAGGAAAGATAAAACCTTTTTTCCGCAGGACAGTTCCCATGTATTTTTATTAAACCAAGGTTCATAGAGGTTTCATTACTGCATACGTGAACATCCATGTATCTGCGATTCTTGCACTGGTCAACCGTCTATTGAAATACTCAGTTTTTTACTGTCACATACGAATATGTACTTCCAATTTCTGAATATGCTCCATTTTACTTTAAAAATTATGTACTAGTGCCATAACTGAAGATGGACTTCTTGGGAACCGCATTCCTTTGCTCGTGGTACTAACCCAAAAAAATTACTTTTTGTAATGGTGTTGACTGATATCCCTTCCAAGGCTGCTAGTTCGTTAACGGTTTCATCTAAATCCAATCGCTTGATATCATGTAAACTTGTCGTTTCTATCGTATTCTCGTATTCTCTCGTCGGCATTGGCTTATCATTATTCAATTCAGGATGTTTTTTTTTCCTTTTCATTCCATGAATGCACACTAGGTGCCTATGTAGACCGCTGATTAATGATACTTTGCATAGTAAAATTTTGGAGTATAACTGAGCTGATTTGTCATCTTTATCTTTTTTTATATTCCCTACATTCTACATAATCATTGTGACGGAAATCTACAAAAATATATATTTATTAAAAAATAATTGATAAAATTAAGAAATGCCTATATAATTAGCGAATATATATTACTATAAAGGAACACCAACCATTATGGCATGAGATTGGAAATTATTGTATTATTGGAAAAAAATATTAGCAGTACAAGTTTTTAAAAATTAGACTGACTTAACCACAGCAGCCGAAATAGCCAAGGACACTCACATCACATTTGTCAGCTGCAAACAAACTAGTCGAATGAGGTCGTATCGGCCTATGTGTAAATGATTCATCTTGGAGAACAGAAAATTGTTTGTATATAGGCAGAAAAATATTTAATTTCGCAACCCAGGATTTGTCTACAATTCCAGATTAAGGTAAGCTTAGATTTCTTTAGCTCACCTTAGAACTTTGTAAGTCATCTTTAGGTGAGTCAAATCTTGGGTTGTGAAAATAAGCATTTTTCTGTGTAAGTGCGAACTGTTTTCTGTATTCCAAGGTCAAATTTTCTTGATATGCAAGAACTAAAATTACCTGGCCATGTGTTATCTGATTCTGGTGGCATGTAATATTGTAACACAATGTATCTTTCGATACATTTTGTTACTATATTACATACCAATAAATAGGGAAAATTTCTAAAAGATGAATAGTACGTTTATATCCCATTGTGGGTATTAATGGGTCCGAGGAGCTCATTTTTCCAAATTTTCCGACCAACTTTTTCTCGGGATTTGTAAATGGGAAAACGAAAAAATTCCTGAGAACGGGCGAGAATTTCTCCTCTGCGAAAAGTGAAAGTCGTAGCAGCAACATACGAGAAAATTTCAGGACGGTGTTAAATGGGGACTTTTCCGTTCACTGCTCCTTACATTAGACCTATTATTAACAGTAATTGAAATCCCTAATAGCAAAAAATGAAATACCTTATGGAGTGCAGAATCTTTTCTTTGAGGTGGAAACACACGCACCAAATTCTGTCTCTTCGATTCCATAGTTCTTCTTACCCGCAGCATCATACCTGTCCATAATAAAAATCATTGGTTTCCTATTTTTTGGCTCCGATATTTCAACGAATGTTAAATTCTTCACACTTCAGGCACGTCTGGGAGGCCCTCCGTTGCGTGAAAAAATAGAATGGAAATAAAAAGTAAAATCCTCCATCCCATACATTGCAATCAAATAGCGTGAAATGCATGTACCACTTATGTAGAAGGGAGTACATGGAGGGGAGTCTATGCTTAAAGTTTTCTCCATACTTCCACAAAAAGATAAACTCTAGCATTATTTTCCTCCACCAGTAACCCTTTGTATTGGAATCACGGACTTCGTTATCATGATGATTTTCCTAATACTGCGAAAATTCCGATCTTTTCGGAAAGTTCTGAGACTTGAGGTACATTTTCAGTTTAAAGAACAATGAATTCGATGAATTATGATTTGAAATTTGTTGTTGTTTGAATTGCGAATTAGAACAATTACTATTTGGCCAATGCAACAACACGAATTTTTCCCGAGGTCTTAAAGGATAATTCCCAGAATTTAATTGAATTGCCCTTTTCAAATTATATACCTAAACTAAAGAGAAGTAGGAGGAGACACTCAGTGGGATTTTAAGGTTCTTCTTCATTTAATATGTATTTACTCCAGTTTCGAGTTAGCAATATTGTTAAATGTCAGTTTAATGTCATATTAATGGTGTTCAGACCCGCTGACGTGCCGTGTTATAATAAAGTTGAAAATAAGATGATCGAAGAGAAAGTCATTTATTAGGTTACAGTTACAAATTGAAATGACCTCTTGATATTTTCTCCCTACGGTAGATGAGACAGTTAGGATAAAATACTTTTGAATTTTGATTGGTAAAATGGAATTAGCATGATTAAAATACTGGCTATATGAAATAATCGAAATTACACATTTAAAAAAATGTGATGCTTAGATTTTTCACAATAAAGAATTGCTTTTTATGATTTGTGTTATCATGGATACAGGACGGTCATGAGTACAGGAAGTTCCCATTCGAAAAGTAGTAGTTTCGGTATAAGTCGGTTAAACGAGCAAATCGCAATCGGTAAGCCGCTGAAAGAACATGAATTTTTATTTTCTAGAAGATTCATAAGTGGAAAATACAATTTTGAAATGTCAGTGGATTCGAGCGCGATATAATTTTCGCCTTTTTGTGGCCCTATTTCCCTCCGGATACTACGTGTAGGGAAAATATTAAGTAGTGAAAGGGAGGGCTGTTTGCTCCATCGCCGGAAGAGATAAACGGATGGGCCTTGAAAGGACAGAACATGAAAGATTGCCGGCGGCCGGAATGGGGGAGGGGAGTCACCTCCCCCACCTCCCTCCGGTATCCCCCTCCCGGCTGCCAATGGCGGGAGGACCAAGGATGGAGGTTTGGACCGAGTGATGATAAGGTTCGTCGAGGTCGAAATAAAGGGTCGAAGAGGGATGTGGGATACGGCCCAAGGGGATCGGGACCTGTTTACTCTCCGGCGTCATACCGGAGAGTTCATTCGTCGAGCATGAATGTGTGAAGCATGTTTTCATATAGAATGAGATGTGGGTGTTATGGTCTACGTGGTTATGGGTTTGACCGAGGATTTATGACGAGGAAGAAACGAACTTTACATGACCTATTCCCACACCTGTTGCAAGACTCAAATATCCAAAGCGTTGAGGAATAAAATTTCGGATAAGAATAATGTTTTTCAAAACTTGGGGTTGTCATTTATACATTTTGTTTTTATACTCAATTCTATATTTCACCATTTTATTTAATAATAAATTATAAGTTCCAATGATAGATTCCACTTGACACTTAGAGCTCGTTTGCTTTCAGTCGATGAAGGGGTTTTACAATTTTTTATGAACAATTTTATGCATGCCAATAAATGCCCTATTAAAGTAAGCTACAAACGAGCAAACCCTTATGTGTGTATTCATAACAGTAGAAAATGTTTTCTTGCTTTTTAAAATATTTATCTAAAATTCTTTCCAAAACATCGTAAGTCCAAATATTCTTGCAGCAAGCCTTCATTATAAAATTGTAGACATCTTTTAAGATTTACCCTCGAGGGTATTTTATTATACAACAGGCATGTATAGTTTTTTCATAAGTGTGCTTCGAGTTAATTCCTTCACCAAGAATTCAAGACTTGCCTAATGGATACAATTACAGTGGGATACATTATTTGTCTCCCATCAAAATGTCCGTACCTGTACTAATTAGGAAATATTCTTCACTCTTTTATGAAACCTTGTCCAATATCGAAATTTCTTTTCCAGTCCGCAACGTACGCACACTCTTCCAAAAGTATGGATGTCGATGAATCGTAAACTTGAATTTATTTTTCGGTATGTACTGTAATTACTCTATGCTTCATTTCCGCTTGAATATCTTAGATTCTGGAAACATAACAGAACGCATTGAGAAGCATTATTCAACCAAATTTTGAGCATCGTCTTTCAAGCGTATTACACGCTTCGTAAAACTTAAATCTTCCCATCAGATGTTGTTCAAATCACATCGAGATGAGAAGGACGCCTCAAAATATCCCTCAACTCCTAATTTAATTGCGTTTTCCATGCGCCTAAACGAAAGACTCACTCATTTTTCCACTCGAGGAAACATGTGAGAGGTCAGGTCCTTGCCTTTGAGACGTGGTGATAAAAACATGAGAGACATCGTTAAGCGCCAAAAGATATCCTTTGTCTCAGAAACAAAAGAATGCTCGTTTTGGAAGAGCTATAAGGATCCCCATCTCCAGCCTCAATGGAAATGCAGAGCACAAACTTGAGTTGCCGGATTATGCCAATGTCCCTCGTATCACCCGTCACAGCCCCACCCGGGGATTTATTCCCAGCATTTGTTTCTTAGTATTTTGACCTTCAAGTGTTCCTTTTTACCCAGGATTCTATTTTCAGGGTGAACTTTGAAGTCACTCACACCGGTTGCATTTATCGCCGTTTTTTGCAGACCAGACCTATTGAACGGCATAGTTTGAAATTTCATAGTCCATCATGAAATGTTTAAATTGTCTTGGGATTTAATGCTTTTTGATTTCATTTTATATTACCATAAAATATTGAACAGTGATTATGACCTTCAGTTCTTGAATTGAAAGCTTTATAATTTAATTTTATATTACTATTGAAGACCAGAAATTGATTGTGAACTTCAGTGCTTGAATATATGGGATAAAGAATATAAATATAAGATAGAGAAGTATAGATATAGAAATAAGACTTAATATTTAAAAGATTTACCTCAAGAATAAATCACATTAATGACATTCTTAACAGGCTAAACTATTTTAAACTGATTGGTAGCAATGCATTTTTAGAGCATATATTTTATTCTTATATAAGGTCGAACTTATGATGTCAGAAACGTGGCCGATAGTGAAGGCAAAACTTCATCTTGCCATGGACTTCAACTTATGTTATTAGTGCTTACCTTGATTTTATTGATTCTGTAGTGCCGGATAGCTTCAGGCCATAGATCATAAAGAGCCCAAATTCCAATTTCCTCTAAAATTGAAATGCAGTAATCAACGTCTATGAGGACTGGGATTACAACATAGGAATAATTTTTTACTGTCAATAATAATTATAGTAAAGGTTCTATTAATCTTGTATTCATATAATGTAATATTGTGCTTTACCTTTAAGTTATAATAGGAATATATGTAGTACTTACATCTCGTGACGTGGGAACTTATTCCGAAATCATATATTGGGTTGTATATATGTTGGGAATTTAGGGCACTATCTCACATATCCCGCCCATTTCTTTTCCACGCAGATTTCCTTCCCAAAGATGTAATTGAAATTCCCACTTTCCACCGTTGGCCCTGTTCCTATATTTATAATGCTCACTTTTCCTCGGGCGTAAGGGATCAAATTTTTTTCCAACAAATCCGTTTCCACATCCACTCTCCTCATTCTCCCACATTCCGCAAACCTCACCCTATCTGTTCACAGTTGTTTTTCCGTGTTCATGGTAACTCGCGTGATGAGGAAAGTTTCTGGGCGTTTGAGCTTCTGGGTCTTGACATTTCCCACTAATTAGCCTTGCCATCGCCCATCCAGCCGTCCAGTGGTCCAGGATCAGAAAATGTCGGGCAATAAGTCTCTTTATCCACTTCCTTGAAACTTGATAAGGATACTCTAGATGTATTATAAAATATCTAGAGCATCGAACTCAGGCACAGGATGTATTAAGTAGCAGATTCTATCACCGCCTAGGTTCCTTTGTGGTGCACGAAAATATTATAAAAAGTTTGTCAAAGACGCATCAATCCAATCATTATTTACTGCAGGAAACAGAAAAAACTTCTCACTAACAACACATTAGCATTACTAATAAAAAATTCATGTAAATGCCGTTACTAAATAAAAATTATCTTTGTAGGGTCTCGCGAGCTGCCGCTAAAGCACCAGAACACTCTTTATTCTTGTTAGATTAGTTAATAAGTGTCACGGAAATGTTTATATAATATAAGGATGTTAAAATCTTGTCTAATCTTGGCTAAATCTGGTTAATAGAGAGAGTGAAATGTCTCGCAGTCATGCACGTGAAGATTCTTCTGCTCTTCTGAAAATGAAGCCTGGGGGGAATATTCGGCCCTCGATGATTAAAAAAGAGTCCCTGGAAAGAGTTAGTTCGGATTTAATTCATAAGTATCGGCAGCGAAAATTCAATGTGTCAAGTTTTGTTAATGTAAATTTTAAATACATACAAATATGTATTTCATAATTTCAAATGCTACTTGTAATATAATATAATATAATAATAATAATTCTGACTTTAGGTTTTATAATTACTTCAATTATTACTCAATTTTTTATGCGATTGCGATATATTTATTGCTTTAATACAGTGATATAATGTTACTAAACCATGTTTGGTTCTTTCACTTAAATTGCAATCGCCTCTCCGTTCTATACGAGGGCAAAGCTTTAAAGCATGATAATATTTTTAGACTTGAGGCTCTTTGTGCTGACATCAAAACACAATGAAACACATTTAATTGTTTCCTTTTCGAAATTTAAAATCAAAAGCAAATGTTCTAGCATTTAGAATTTCTTCATCTAGAGCTAAACCCTCCAAGCCTTCCAGGCAAGAAGTATAGCAGGGGGTGGGAAATCACCTGGGTGTAGGATTGTAGAAAATGGGAGATGGATTAAAAAATGTCATTGCGTAAGCAGCTTGAGGTTGTTGTGTCACATGGAAGAGAATAAAGGAAACAGAAATGGCAGAGAAATGATCCCCAAAGCAAATTAGTTCTGAATCTTCTGCTTTTTCAAATTTATTTTGGCCGTTCAATCAAGAAGTAAAAGTATGGCTGCGAATAGTTGATTGAACTTCAGAGCCTGAGAGCCCCAGAGCTCTAGGAAGTGAGCCAAACGGTTCTTATTTTTTTCAATAACTTCTATCTGCCTTAAAAATTCAATTATATTTTATTTTCCATTATGATTCCAACCCAGTTCTGAAAATATTCTAAATTTATTATTTTGAAACGGCTTGCTTCTTTCGTGGTAGCCAAAAAAATCAAAAACGCAAGACGCATAGAATATGAAAAACAATTCCAATAAAGTACAAAGTTATAATTATTAATATTTTTTCAAAGAAACTAACAGTAACTATGGCGGAGTCACCCGCTTCTGCGCATATATCAATGGAAAACTTTTCTATGCAAAAATCATTCGCCTGAACCGTTAAAGCTAAACTAATCGGACGGAAATCGAGGGATCCGGGTTCGGGCCCCGGTTTAGGCGTATGATTTTTGCATTTTGAGTTTTTTCTCATTTTTAGAGTTGATCATATTTACTTATAATAATAATTCTAAATATGGTTTTACATACGTTATTATTTTTTCCAAATTAAATGTTTTCGTTGCAAGGCCATGGTATAAAATATTAGAACTATTAATTTTTATTACAAAACTAGCGCTTCCCCCTCTCCCGCCATCGAGTCATTAAATATCCACAAAATAGCAGAAAAGAGGCATTTAAAATTTACCCATTACCATTGTGTTAGTCCACTCGCTTATTGTGTTAGCCATTAACCTCTGTTAAATTTATCGAGATTCCATCGTACATAACTATAACTTGGTATATCATGGTTTGAATTGGTAGAGGAACTTTCTTTATTTCTGGTTTCCATTTCGGTTTTAATATGCACTATTTTCTTTCGAAACTCTGACTGGTATTAATGGTTAATAAAAACAGTACAGTTCCACACAATTTATTTGTAACCAATTGATTTCACTTCTTTTGCGACTTCAACTACTTTCACATTTTTGCGCTAACGCAGACGAATCATCTCCATTGTTATGATAAAATGTTTCACCTTTATTTCTTTCTACTTCGCTGCGCAGAACATGTGTTGTGAATGTGGTTCAGTTAATTCGATCTATTGTACTTATAACTATCACTTCCATAATATTCGACTTTGATTGTAAAGAGATACGCCATAAGTAAATGCCGTACTTTCTGCGGGTGCTAGGAGGTTCGATATTCGTGACGTCAAAGTGGGCACGACATAAGCATATGTGTGTGTTTAGCACCGACGATCTCTCGTCATATTATTTGGTATTTTGTTTCTTTGTTCTTTCTTTGGACAAAAATCGATCAATATTTTGGTGGCAGGATAAAGTAGAGTAAAATGTTTTCTTCCCTATCGTTTTCGCAAATATTGCTCTTATATTTAAAAAAATTATATTCTGCGAGTCAGTAACACCAAGTCTTCCTGGTGCCATGGAGATCGCGAAATTAAGAGCCAGTTTCAGCCTCAGGGCAAGGAAAGTACTTCGTGAAATTGATTGTGAAAGGAAATACGAAAACACTATGGCTTAGTTTCTTGAGGACCAACTTACAGTACGTTGTGTGGAAATAGAGAGAGTATGGAAATTATAAATGGAAAAAAAACCTGATGCCAATTATGGACGACACCTTTAATCAATTTCACCTGTTGCATTACGCAATTGATAATTTTATAAATCAGATACTGTGTATAACTTGATGTTGTTTCTTTTCCTTCTCCGAATTCTATGATTAACACCGAAAATACTTTTTTAATGGATTTTTTAATGCTCAAATGATTTCAGGTGTTATATTTCCATTCGTTTACGTCTTCCGTTTTGAATTCAAGCTCCACACTCCGATAATTCTGAAGGCAGCGCTTTCCTTTCTTTCTTGGCCTTAAAATAAGCTATAACCGTAAGGAAGGGGAGTCTTTCCCTGAGGATGAGAATACCCTGTATGATAAGCATTAGCATAATTCCATTATCAGCTTCTCGCTAACGGGTTCCCTCAAATTTCGCGATTTTTCCCCCTTAGTGTAAGACATCACGTCTTTACCAGCATCCCAAAGTGTCTCACAACGCTATGACAGCGGATGTTGTTAAATGAATTTTACTTAGCATTTAAATTTAAAAATCAAAACCCGTTTCATATCACATTGGAGAAAATTCAGTTTGAAAGATGAAATAACTTTCCCTTCCAGTGAGATTATGCTGCTCGACAATATGATATGCGATATTTTTAAATGTCAAACTAATCTCCTTGAAAATATTTAAAGCACGTGAGAGTTTTGACGAAAAGAAGATTTGGAACTGTTGTCCTTGTGAAATTAGGTAATTAAATGCAAGAGGCACAGAACTTGCTTAGTTCATAAATGAAACCTCATACATCCCCTATCGTGCGTATTACACGGTAAAATCCATAGAAATATTTTTCATAATACTGACGTAATACTCAATTCAATGTTAATCTTTTTTCAATTAAATATATTCTTTTGAATAGGTATGAAGAAATTAAGTGAATCGCTTACAAAACTGCGTTCTGGTGTGTCATTCATAGAGCTTGGATTTAAAGGCCGAATCATCTTTTATTATTTCCGTCGTAAATAAAATATTCGTAGTTTTAAATGTGCTTCCCTTACGCCCAGATAACTTTTCTGTTTTATGTCCATCATTTTTCCCCCTATTTTCTTGTTCTTCGGTCTTCTCCGCGGGACCTTTCGTTCAATTTTACCTTATTTTATATTCCGTATAACTAATCCATCTGGTTCTCTTTGTGTCTGTCTTGAGTTACTTTCTTCCGTGTACTAGGGTTTTAGTTTTCTTCTTCCTATTTGCAATATGATATTATTGAGGAACCTGGTTCATAGCGTTAAAGATGTTGGCAGGTCCTCTCGCTTCTCTACTACAACTACGACGGCATCTGCGACCGTAATATGGTACCTAATTCTTCACCGTTCACCTTCACCGTTCATCAGACCTCCTAGTAAGAAAAGAGAAACTGAAAAAAACGTATTGTTTTATATATAGACTGTAAGTTAACGAGTGCAGGTGAGGTGCTCACACGTGTAACTATTTTACTGGAGAATATGCTCTTTACAAGAAGACGGGCATTAGCGGAGCAATACGCTCGAGATACTCGAAACGTTTTGTTTCAAAAATACCCCTTAAGTATTTTAGTTCTTTATTCTGGAAAATAGATTTTTTAAACTCTTCTAGGTATGGTTTGGAGCCATCCAAAGTCTTTGTAAAATGGAGAAATGTGCTCATCTATACGAAGGTTTGGATAAACTTTATGCAGGAAATTATAGTCCCCTGTGCGCCCAATGAATAATTGAATGAATGTTTTTGTGTATCTTGCCAGAGTTTTTGCGGAAGAGTATGAAAAAGGGAGGATGAAAAAGATACTAAAAGGCGTACAAATTCCAAGAGAAAGATTGTTGTTACCCATGTGGAGTATATGAAAAAAATGTGTGTCCAAGGCAACAAAAGTAATGCATGTAATGGCAGTGTACTTATTTCCACATTGCTGTATGGAATGAAGCTTAGGTATGTCTAGTAATGCATTAATGTCGACCAACAGCTATGGATATGTTGTACTTTAGGAGACTTTGCAATAAACATAGGAGAGGTAGTGAGTGAGGATGTTACGGATTAAAATACGAACTGGTAATAGAATGTATGAAAGAAAATAAGTTTGTTGCGCTTTGTTTTCATGAAGATGAGAGTCGAATTACCGAGAATGATCAAACAGTGGGAGAGGAAGATGTAAAGGCGTGGGCGAAACTAGTCGAAGAAATTCTCGTGAGACGCAATGACTACACATATAATAAGTCTCAGGAATAGAAGAGAATGGACTAAAGAACATATGATTATGATAGAGGTGAAAGAAATATTCAAGAAAAAGTGGTAATAAAAATATTAGAATTAGGGATGAACACAACAACAGGAAACTGATATAGCCTAAAACCAGACTTTTTTTAAATTTTCCTATCCCGAAAGGTAAAGACATAAGGGTAGTTATAAAACCGTATTAAACCGTAGTATGTGTTAGAAATTCAAAACAAAACTTCTAGTCTGATCACATTCGAATTACTGCTTCACTTCTATTTTATCGGCAAAATTGATATATTATCTGTTTACTTTTCGAAAATATTAATCTAATCCTGAAATATCCCTCACGATTGTGTTCAAAATAAATACTAAGTTATAATGTTAAAATTAATTAATTGTTGCCGTGTCTTTTCAATTTTTCATCTATAGGGTTTTATAATAAAAAATTATTGACTCTCAGTCATTAGACGTCATAAAATACCTTAGTATCAAATTATTCCTTTGAATATGGTTGTTCATAATTTTACTGTTTTAAATACTACGAATTGAAATAACGTAACAAATATGTCAACTGCTTTTCACTAACAAAAGCTTTCACTAATATTTGTACCCGAACTTCATTAGCGCATGAGTTAACTCCTTAATGACCTTTAATTATCAATTTATATCCAAGAGCCGTGTATGCTGCCGTTCTAGGTTTGAAATGCAAATTAACATGGTCGGGTTGCTACGATTCCCGTATATAATTCCCTCCCAATACCGTCCTATGAACGGCTTAACTTATTAGGCAAATGTTCTTCTTAGCTTTCAATGGAAGTAATGGCCGAAATTCAAATGACAGCACATGCGCATGGAGCAGGCCACCTGGACTCTTACTGTGATTGAGCCAGGTACTGGTAGCACGGGAACCCCACCCCATAAAGCTCTTCCCGCCGCCTACGCCCCAAAGCAACCTTATGGGACTATCCTATCCCCTTTAAAATCGGGTCTCTGCTGCCTCCTGACCCTATAACTGTTTCCCAAACTCTCAGCATTACCTGCTCTACCTGCCGTGGATTTTAAGCCTCCGGAACAAGTAGCCTTAGGAAGCATCTGAATTTGATAGCGTCCCCCATCTGCTCGAAGTTGACGCAAGCGTCTTCTGATGTTACCGACGCACTTTCCCATATCCCTAGAATGTATGTTAAATTCCGTACTTTGGTGAATGAAGTTTCCGTGCATTTAATATTAATAATTTATTAGGCGTGAATTGGAGTTTGACTGTCTAGGGATTCATAGGAGGTCCCTTAAATTGTTCAAATGTGGTAATTGCTGAAATTCACTTTATATATATATATATATATCTGTTGTTACAAGTTTCTAAAAACCTATGCGGAAA
>LYUA01000183.1:343869-361905 GCA_002093875.1 Calopteryx splendens
CCCTGGTCTTTTGCCTTTATCGTATACTTCTTCAATGTATTCTTTCCGTATAGCTTGTATTTCTGCTTCCTTTGGTATTTTTCCTGACTTTTCTCTAATATTTGCTCGGCTTTTCCTCTTGACTTCCTGCCAGTGCCTTTATCTTACTGGAAAGGCCACCCATTTCACCCTGTCTCTGTAAACTCTGTTCTCACACTGTTCCTTCCAGCACTTTTCTGTTGTATTATTTGTTTCTTGCCGTAATTTATTGTTTAGATCTTTGCACCCCCTTCTACTTCATCCTGTATTTACGTATTGTGTTGGAAAAAGTTTTTGACTGAATTCTTTAGAAGATTTAGAAGTTGTAATTGGACTGCGTTCCCTAGGTGTATGTGTATGTATCGACATTATTAATTTTTAATAGTCCTACTTGGTCTCATATTTTGCACCTTCTTTTTCCCACATTTCCTTCCGTTTTCTTGTCACCATTTCAAAAAAAACATGTGACATTCAGTTTATTCGCGAAAGGATTCCCCAGAGCTTGACTCTTTATTGAAAAACCCCCTCCCCCTTTTCCTCCCGTCAAGAAACATCCCTCCCCTCTCCACTTTGCCTTCCCCTCCCTTCCCACAACCTTCCCGTTTTCCATCAATCCCCACGTTTTTCTCGAGATATTTGAGGCCTGGATTCGAAGACATTTTGAACGCTAAAACGACACTCTTTCGTTGATACCATGGTCAGTCTATGAAATAACCCTGTGTGTGAAAGATGATTTTCATTACGGTAGTTTTTGTACTTTGATATACAGTGTGACTTTTTTTGGCTCCAGAACATGTTCTTTTAAGAAAAAGAGCGAGCATAACATGCATGTATTCTGAACGATTGCAATCCCCAATTTTTTGTCATTAGTCATAAATAGCCGACCTCTTTGGATTCATGCTTAATTGAATCGATTACCTTAATTTCCCATTGCTAAAAGTAGCCTACCGGTCAAGGTAGGTTTCTGACGAACCCAGACATAAAGTACTGTTACACTTCTAAATGTGCTATTACTTACTGGTATAAATCTTTCGTTTTTGAAATTAGCATGTAAATTTCCATGGCCAGGAGATGTTAATTTGTCTTGAACAACCTATATGAATTACTCCCTGAATGGAATATTCTTATATTCTGATCGTTGCACAGAAATTAGCTAACTGAAATTGTGTTGTAGAAGCAGTTTTTCATTTTATTAAAATATTTACTTTTACGAATTCAATTTTAGAATTAATTCTTCATAGAAATAGATTATTCTTCAATTAAAAACCAGATAAGAAATTTCACCTTTTAAATTTCTAATTTTACCTCTATAAAGGCGCTAAAAAAATCCAATCTCCAATTAGTCAATAACTTTTTCTCAACTTCTAATGAAACAGAATTACGGAAGCCAGGATTTATAATACAGTGAAATGGAAAACATTCTGTTTATAATTAATCAAATTTTGCAGCCGCAGCATTCGTATTATTTTAAATTGGGTTTATAATATAGATTGGATATTGATGTTAAATACTCATTAATATTAATTGCAGGAATAATTGGATCATATTAATTTGTTGACATGGAATAGAATTAAATCCTTCAGCCACTCATCGAGGGAATGCAAATAAAAGGTTCCCTCTGATGCTGAAGGTTCTGTTAAATATGTGTTTTTAGATATGCTTTTTCAGTTTAAAGATATTCTTTGCTAGTTTAACCTTCAGTGTAATATCGCACTTACATGTTTTATATCAGAGGGAACCACGCTCATTGTTGCATTGAAATTGATGCCTGGATGATTCGGTGTGAAATTCATTTCTGATTAGCCTCCACACCCCTCCGCCACACGATATTTTATTCTTCAGCCCCCCAGTTGGGTTTCTGCGTAGATTGATGACAGATAGACTTTAGGAATGCATCTGAGGGATTTTTTTATCTTGCAAAGAGACCCCTCATCTAAGTTTAGGTAGGATAGCCGATTCTCCCACATTTTAGAGTACAATCGCAAACGTGATATCTATTTACAGCATTATTTATTTTTTCTTTTGTTTCTATTTAATACCAACAAATTATTTATATATCCCATTGAACTGTCTCTATCTTTATGGTCTGTCTTTGAAAGGATACTTTATGCCCGTCGAAATTGATAAATAGTCCGCAGACCGGCATGGTCAGCGAGGGATTATTTTGTCGAAGGTAATTATTATTGTAGCTGCTGTGGAGGTGACCATTGGGTCAACCTCTTTGAGAGTTCGACATTCTGTGGATTTTGGACAAGGGTCGGCAATTCGTTTGATAAATAGCTTCCCTAAGTTAGTCTCTTTTTATTTCCGACCGATGACTCTAATACTCGCCTACAATGGAAGACTACCTGTGTGTGGCAGCTGTCTAGGCTTATAATCACGGGGCATTTATTTGGTGAATAATAAATTTTTGAACGCTATGAATGTTTTTCCATAAACATTTTTAATCTTAAAATTTCAATAATTTCAATTTGCGTAGAAATCTTTTCCCTTTACAGTTGCGAAGGGAGAACTCAAAACGCGAGAAAGTTTTTGTCTTTTATTGTCGTGAGGACTGGAGGGGAATATATTTGTTGATGATATTTAATCGTCCCTGATAAGTTTATAGGGAGGCATCTACTTTTTATTTCTAGGGATTCTCAGTTATTTGCGTTGCATTGGGGGTTGTTCATAATTATGACAGCTACACCTCCGTCTTTCAGATCCCCAGCCGCAATTTCTCTGCTTCCACTTCCCTCAGACACTGAAAGATGTGCGTGTGAAATTTTTTAAAGAAAGTTCGGAGATTATTTTAAGGGAGCGTATGGTAGATATTCTTAGACGAAAGCTTCCTGTTGGAACATGTCAAAGTTTTAGCTCTGCCAGCCAAAATTTAGACGGTGTATTTTCCGCGCTGGGCGACCTTAATCTAGCTCCTTTCAGAAGACAAGGTACATTGGGTCACTGATTTTAGGGTGGAGAATGTACTGGCACCCCACGCGAAGTGGTATGTTTCAAATCCCGGTTGAATATTCAGTGGCATTCCATCTCATTATTGGACACCAGTTGGATAGCACTTCAAGTTTACTACGTTTCCCGTAGGTTGGGACGTTAAATATTGGATCCTTTAGAACCTTTCATTCTGTTTCAATTATTATCACCTATCCCTTTTATTGCAAATGGTTTCGACAATGGATTTATCCCCGAACAATTACCTAAACAAATATTCTTGGGATAGTCCGAGTAATTAGTGATGCTGATGGTTTCCATTGCATTTTTTACCCCGTCAGAGGGTGCTAAAATGTTCATAATGTTCCTAATTTCGGAGAATTAGAAATGTTCAAGTATGATTTCTCTTTCACCTGCATATAGTTTTTAAATGTCCTGATGTTTCAAAATTATTATATGCCTGTGCTAAATAATGAGTCTTGGTGTCTTTAAAATATTCCCTTGGGGTTCCTACTAGATAAAATGTTCAAAATTCCGAACTCAATTATAAAATGTATTTCCTTTGTATAAGTATTATCATCATTGACCAAAGTTAATATATCTAATTGGTGTACCTAGTTACCGATGAAACCAGAGCTTGAAAAGTTTTAGTGAACTAATAAGAAACTATGTGTAATGTTTCCGCGTGTCTTCATTTAATATGAAAGAGAGACCTCTCATTCCATTGAATAATCATTTCCCATTTCTTTGGTTTTGGGCGATATGATTAGGGTAAGAAAAAACTTGCAACATACAATAGTGTACGTATATGGGTACATACATGCTCTGTATAAGAGCTTTAGGATTGTATACTAGTTTTCAGGAACCGTAGAAAACGTCCCTCGCTCTATAAGTTATGCTACTGCCTATCGTAATTTCCATTCGCAGTATTTATGAAAAATAAATCACCAATATTTCTGCTTTTCAGAGAGAATTCTTAATAGTAGGCTGCGCAGTGAATAATTTATTTTTTAAGCAGAATTTGCAACGCACGTTAATACAGAAAATGTGAGAGAAAAAAACGAGAGTTATTATGCAGATTTCTAATTTTCGTGGATACCTTTGTAAGTCTTTATTGTATTCTAAGAAGCAAAACTTTGTACTTCCACGTGAAGATTTCATGTGGAAGTACAAAGTTTTGTTTCTTAGAATCATGAAGCAGTTCCTCAAAGTAAAGCCTGAAACCATTTCCCAACTCTTTATTGTATGTTGCATGGCCTTTAAAGGTCTTGAATTTTTACAAGAAAATTATTTATCACTTCTTGTGTTCGGTTCAACTGAATTTAACATCAGAAATGTATTCAAAAATTCCCACTGGTCACCTAATTGCCAAACCCCTCCCCGCAGCGTGCCGTGTATCTATCTATCCAGTACACCAGTTTATCGTTAAGTGTTATTCTTCCCTAAATAATCGATTTGAGGTGTTTGGATCGTCTTTTATGTATATCCTTCAAGGTCCTTGCAGCCTAACTGTTTTTGATACCTATTATTTTGTTGCGTTCCCGTAAACGTTTAGTGTTCATGGGATCCCGGATAAGCCACTTTTGACCTCTCATAATTTTCCCCAAAGGACGAACCACAAGAGTTGGCACTGTACCGATGACCGATGCGGGACTCAAACCTCAGCCTTTGAATAGTCGTTAACCGTTGATTAATCAGTAGATATCCCCGCTTGTGACATTCTCCTCTTTTATGCTCGGGCAATTGAATGCTGTCCACGGGTTGATGTGGTTCCAGGATAGATTTCGATGGAGAGTAGGTCATAGCTCATTTTGGGATATAAGCTGTTTTTAGGTTATATTAGGGTATATTTTAGGCGTGGATATTGGAGATCGACATCGTATGTGTAGTTCCTAAGGTAAGTTAGAAGTGGGTTTGTGAAGAATTCGAGAGAGCGAGGAAAGTATTGTTATAACTGATAAGGTTAGGAGTTGGTACTTTTCCGGAATAGGAGGGATTTTTAGTTCGTTAAAGACCCTAGTATTTGGGATGAAATAAGAGGCTTTTCAGGGGGTATATTGTTCGGCTACTTACCGGTGAACCCGGCTTCAAATTCAAGTAACTCTAGGCACCATCAACTTCACCCAAACGTTTTTGATTTTTTTGGTACCTGACCATTCTAGGAAACCGCAGGTGGCACTGAAAAAGAAACGGCTCTCCTAGCCTAATGTGTGGATTTCACATGCCTTTCGCCTTCGGGGTTCGCTCGAAATGAGCTCAACTTTTAGCTCTAAAACTAACCTTTGGGCTGATTACTCAAGGTTGTTTTGGTTAAGAGGCTTGTAGTAAGGTACGGAGGAGTTTAAATTGGAAGCGTGATGAGAGGGTGAGTTAATAGGCGAGCATATAGGACACTTTGTCCATGCATTGCATAATAACTCAAATTAATGACATGCTTTATCATACGGGGAAGTTTTATTTGTGATTCAGGGGTTTCATGAAAATTTCCTTTTGAGGCAAAAGGATTGAATAGAAGGATTTTTATGATTTTTCGTAATGAGATGATAAAGTCATGAGAAGCATGTATTGGCATTTCCATGCCTCTCGAAGAAAGGGCACGACTACGGGAACCATAACTGGACCTTTGGCCTGGAAAACAGGCTAATGAACCAAACAATAACTAAATCCTACTTCTATGTGTTTTGAATTTTTTTAACCTTAGGCTTTCAAATCAAACAGTGTCATTGATGATTGTCTAAAAACAACTGGGATATTTGAAAATTATAGTGTATGATCTTAAAATTATGTATTTCATAGTGGATTAATTGCATCAAATACATTTTAGTCTAAAATATATTCACATTCATTGAATATTTATATATAGATACATTAACAGTACTTGAAATTTATCATTCAAGAATAATATCTGCAATTTTTATTGTTCCACAATGATCGATGGTATACAAAATTCATGTATTTTTTATGCTATATCTGTTAATTTCTATATTTGCTTATCTATACTCATTCTGGTTATTTTATCTCGAATTCATGTATCCTCTTTTGTCTCTGGGACTTAAATGTGATGCAAATTTCATTCGGCGAATTGGTAATTTTGTCCTGAAATAAATGGAATAAGGAGGGCTCTTAGGGAATGGAATTATAAGCAAATGTGGTTTTCAAAATGTGTTATATAATGATGAACTTTGTTGTACATTTAATCCAACCAGGCCGACAGAGTCTGACGAAGTTGGCGGCTCATACGTGTGAATACAAATGTGTCCGAATTGAACTCACCAAAAATTATTCCTTGAATGACTGGCGTGACGATCTTAAAGAAATGATGATGGAAGCCGGGTTGCATGGAGCGGAGATTGTTTTCCTTTTCACTGACAACCAGGTGTGTAGTACTTTTAATTAAACAATTACTTTATCAATCCTTACTCTCCCATACCCCCTCTAGACCCAGAGTCCACTACTTAGTGCGGTGGATGCCGCTTTCAATAGCCAACCCAAATATGACAAAACGATCTGAATATTTACGTTGCTCCTCAATCAATTAGATAGACGTATATATCGCTTCTAAAATAGAAATAAGCGGGATTAGCGCAATAGAGCCTGTGATGGGGTTAAATAGTAACATTATAGTAATATACCTGAAATCACCGAGTTACTATCATTGCCTTTTTGTGCGAATTTTCTCTGTGTTAGCTTCTAAGCTAAAGCTAACTATGTATTTCATGAGTCTGTTTTCCTTATGCGTCAAAGTAATCCTATCTTAGTCCTCCTTTTTCGGTTTTCCATTTCATTTTGAATCAATAAAAAACTGTTTACTGTTAGCATGGTGAGTTTCAAAATGTGGTTTGAGAGAGCTGAAAATTCTCCATTTACGCCAGTTCCAGGAACTCATATGCATCAACAAAGTGCCTCAAACTCAAATGTCCACCTCAACTGCTAATAAAATGAGGCTATTTGAATGAGAAGATAATTTTGAACTGACTGAAAGAGGGTTGTGTAGAATTCCTTTTGTTCGGTGGATAATGAAAAAAAGAAATATGATAAATCCCAAATGTCCTCCTTCAAAAATAACCGTCCTTTTTTCACAGGATCAATAGCCCTGCTTGAATAGCGACCATGGAATGTTCATGGATATTGTCCATTGGTCCTTTCACTGGAAACTCTTCTTATTTGTATTTAACTGTTTTGTATTTAGCGGTAATATTTTTTAACTACATTCCATGTTTTTTCTCCACATTTTACATCTTAGATAAAAACTGAAAGCTTTCTGGAGGATATAAATAATATATTAAATGCTGGAGATGTCCCCAATCTTTATTCAATTGAGGACATAGAAAGAATATCCCGGGCAATGAAGCATAAAGTTCAGGAGCTGGGCCTTCCTCCAACTCAAGCCAATTTCTTGACTGTTTTTATTCGCCAGCTACGACTCAATCTCCACTTGGTGATTGCAATGAGGTAAATATTAAAACTCAAGTATTTTTATCTTTCTTATTTTTGAGTTTAAATTTAAAACGTTTTCAATAGAAATGGAAAATTTCAATTATACCTACGCAATATTTCAGACTTAGCAGACATATTTAACGACCAAAATCCTTTAATTATACTTAGATTATAAATATATTAGTATTCTTCCATCGCGAATATAATCTTAGGTGATCGAATTTTTATTTAAATAAGAACAAAAACAATAAATACGAGGTACTGTTAAACTACCATTTCACGATAGTTCCACCGTAGTGTTGCGATCGCTGTCCTGCGCATGTTCACTATCTTTGATGGCATCTTGCCTTTCCATTGCGTCAATTTCCGCCGAAAATAAGTGTGTTTAGATTTTGCTTTTATTTTTTGCAATATTTAAGTCAATAGAAGATCCCGCCGATTGTGAAAGACTCCCTGTTATCCGATTTTGGAATCCAAGAAAGCTCAAACCCGCTGAAATTGTTGGAAGATCATTGAGATTTTATAGTGACAGTACAATTAGTAATGGAATAGTTAGGAATGGGTTGGAAAGTTCAACGGAGGGCGAACGAATGTTCATGATGAAACAAGAAGCGGGAGGCCCTCTGATGTCAACGAAGATTTGGTGTGGAAAATGAATTCTGAGAATCGGCGCTTCACGATTTCCTTACTATGCGATGAATTTCCCAAACTTTCCAGAGGGAGTGTTTGTCATCATTGGCGGTGCTGTTCTGTGAATAGGGATTACACAAACTGGTCTCTTAGATACGACAAGTGAATCAACAACGGCGGAAATTATGTCGAAAATAGTTTAATGTGTGCGCTTTCATGTAAAAAATAAATTCAAACAAAAATATCATTTGTGAAGTGTTTTGTAATTTTATCGATACTTACCTTTTGAATGTGCCCCATAATTACCTAATATTTTTCCATAAAAACAATATTTCAACCTAGTAGTCCATCAAACGCGTCAGTTTGCTTTTGAAAGGTAATCTCAAGGTAGAGTGCTTTAAAATTTTCCTGCTGCTCCACATATCCTTATCGTAACATGCATTAGCATACATAACTGTGTAAGATACCTATGAAAGTGGTCGAACTATTTTCATTTTGTTGATGAACTGAGCGCGCTAAATTTTTCAAATGGTATGTCCTAATTCAGCTTTAACAATGTAAAAGTAAAATTATCACATTTAAATCAGTAACTATGGTTTTCCAATTCACTCTTTGTGTTGTACCAAGTTATGATGAGCTTATATATGATATACCTTTTGAAAATTGCATAGCACATACATAGAGCAATCTCTTCCTTCCACCTGCCTGGAATTCACACTAGAAACAAGACAAATATTTTGCATTTTTATTGTTTAAGTTAATTTTAATTTTTATTGGTATCACTCGTGGCGTAGCTTCAAATGATATCCAGGGGTCCACGAAACGTTAGTTTTTCTTACAATTGCCCAAGTGTTCAGTTAGTGCTTTCCCCACTATTTGTATTTCGGGCATGTTATTATAAAAATTACTGCCATGGAGCGCTCCATCTTTTGTCACTAAATCAGTCAAATAACCCTTCTATCAGCTACAAAAATCAATCCAATTATGGAGTTTCTTCACCCATTTTCAGTGAGGCATAAAATGAACGTATTCTTCGATATTTGCCAACATCGGATTTTCCAGACGGAAGGCTCTAAACCTATTACAAATAAAACTGAGGAAATGGGAGCGGTTGGGAGGCACAGATGAGAGCACTCAAGGTGCTGGAATTTTTAACATGTGGTTGATGTCAGCCTTGCTCCATCGCCCCTTGAAGTGAACAAAAACATTCATTCACAACTCATAGTGCATTCCACCTTCAACTACTCTTCACTGGCGGGGCAGTTCCGTTTCCACCTTCTCATCTCCTTCTCCCATTTCACGTCCGTCTTTATATATTGCCCTTTTTTTATTTTCTATCTCTCCTTTCCACTCTCCTCTTAGCAGAGATCATTGACTCCGACTAATTGCCTTGTCAGAAGAGACTCTTGAACTTATATGTGCGTAAAAAGTTTTTAAATCTATTTTAATCTTGGATAACATGAAATTCATGTAATCCGTCAATTCTTTTGAATGTAGTACAAGTATTAATTTTATTTTACAAATCACACATGCCAAAAATTTTAATTCCTCCGATTTTCGAATTCCTACCAGCAACCTTCTCTCCTCCCCTACCATGCCCAGAACTTCTTTTTCTGTTTTCCTTTTTGTCCGTGAAAATGTTTCCATTCTTCTCCACGTCCACGCTTCAAAACCCTCTTAACTACGCTTAACAACTCTCTTGCCTCAAAGGCCAAATTTCAGAGATATAGAACTATGTGCCAAATCAAGGATTTTGCTACTTTTTTCTTTACAGATTTACATAACTTCTAATTCATCCACGATTTCCTCTTCTTCTCGAGAAGCTTCTTTAACAATAAAAACTCCTTTTCTTGTTCTTATTTGTTATGCACATCTTTGCCTGAAACACTTTCTACAGGTGAACAGTTCTACCTGCCCTAGTTTAAGCCCTCCAACTTATTAAATTTAGCTTAACCATCCTATTTCCAGATAACCTTACTGTCTTTTTTATAATTTATTTTCATCCTATAATTATCCCACCTTTTTTAATTCGCTCTGCAACTACTGAAATCCTTTTCTGTCTTACTAAAGCTTGATAATCAGCTAATCTAATTGATTTGAAGAGTTACCATTTCAACTTCCAGCACTTCCAATGCCGCTCTAACCATTTCCTCCGCGTACACGTTGAAAAGCACGGTTGATAATGGATAGCCCTGTTACTTGCCACCCCTCCATCCATATTCTCCAATTAACTCCGCAACTATGCAGTTTGAGACAAGCTCAGGCTTCCGAAACTTCGCCAGTCCTTTCATTCTACTCCTATCTTTTACAATACGTCAGTTCTGCAAGGGGCCCAATTTACTCAGTCGAACAACTTTTCAAAATCCACGGAGCAAATACATACAAGACGTGCTGTTTATAGTACAAGCAAAATAAATAGCTTTTTAATTTTATATGACTACTTAACGGTTACATCATTATCGCTATGGCTTAAAGCTTGCCTCTACCCCTTTTAAACCCATACTGATATATCCGTAGTGCTAACATTTCCACGTGCGAAATTAAGCTGATGATCTTATAGCAGAAATGCTGCGGAATGGCCAATATTCCTTCCACGCTTTCCTAAACCCTTGAAGAGTGCTACAGGGATGTTATGTATCCCAAAGACTTTGTTTGATTCTATTTCCTATAATTCTTTTCCACCTACGCCATCAAGTTTAGACCTATTAGACCTAAGCTATCTTCATCTCCATAATATTTTATTCATATGCCTAAACTTGCTGGCCTATATATTTCCCATATAGCTCTTCTTCGTATTCTTACCAGTTAGGTTAAACCCCTTCGATTTCGATGAATATTTTCCCTGTCGAAAATCTGATGGTGTAAACGGATTATACTTTCTGACTTCCTAAAATTTTACCTTCCTGCACATGGAACCTTTTTAATCTTGTCTTTGTAAACTCTAAATATTTTCGCACTGCTCCTTTCACCACATTTATGTCTTCATATTACTTTCTCGCCTTAGTTTATCATTTAACTCCTCATACTTTCTTCTTCCTAATTCTATGTTTACGTTCTTCCATTTCTTCGCTCAGCTACCTTCCCAATCAACTTTCATGAGCGCTAAATGAGGATCTAAATCTGCATATCCTACCTAGAAACTGTGACCTTGAATTAATGACTCTGTTCCTATACCTATGTGTAGCATAATATAATCTACTGATTTCTCCGGGAATCTCTCTGAATTTTCTACGAGTACCTTCGCCTATTGTGACGTTTAATCCATGTGTCAATTATAATTAAGCCATTCCTCTTGGAAAACACTATTTATTTCTCCCCGTGGTCCTTATTCCTAAATCGTACTCCCCACTCTCCCTTTTCCCACCACCAAGTTCTAATACCACACTACTAATAAGCGTTACCTCGAGTAACACTTGCAATCACTCCGTTAAGTTCTATCGCACACCATGCCTGCTTCCTTCTTTATTACTTGTCGGTATGTGGGCGTAGATAAGAACCAATTTCGTTGGTCCTCCTTTTATCTCAACTAATAATGTTTTATCATTAACTTGCTTCTTATTTCATTCTTTTTTCCTCCCTTTGTTGTTATCACTACTGCCACCACTGTCTCACTTCGCCTCCGCTGTATATTACTTTGTTGTTATCAATACTGCCATCACTGTCTCTCTTCACCTCCGTTGTATACGAGCTGTACGCTCGTATTACTCTGTTATAGTCGCCCCATTAATTCCCGATATCCTCCGATCTCTTCTCTCACAGCTCTAGCATGTATCTCTCTATATTCCTCTTTGCCTCTCCATCTTGATGTTTTTTATCTTCTCTACTTAGCATTCGTCCTGATATTCAAAGTCCCTATTTTCATTGTGCTGGACCTCTCCTCTTCCTCATTTTCTGCTACTTTCGTCAAATTCGCTGTGTAAGGATTTCATGTGATGACGACTGAGGTTGCCTTGCGTTCTCCGCTGCCTGGAACGATACCCGGCAGAGTGGCGAGTCCTGTAGTTGCCAGGACTCACCTTTGTGCCTATCATAATTGTTTGGGAGTAGAACTAAGGTGGTTTCCTGCCTTCCAAAATAATGTTTTTTAATGTGACAACATATTTTTAAATGGTGGCCCCACTTGGATCAGACGTTATTTACAGCCGCCCCACTGAGGAACAGACACTACTTGAACTACCATTCGTCTGGCCTACCCGTTAATCCATTTGGCATGGGTGGCCATAGCAGGAGCAATTATAAGAAATGGTACTTGGTTCTACCGTGTGGAACGTCTTCATGATTACAATTGGATAAATAATTTGCAGTGTTCCACAAAAACAACTCTCATCAATCAAGGGTGATTAAACAGTGTTGCTTTAGTGGAAAATTGCAAATTATTTATCCAAGTGTAATCAGGAGTAGTTATCACGCGCTATCATAGCTCTAGGGGTCATCAGTTTACGCAAGCCCTTCCACCATGCCAAGTTTGTAGCTTATTGGTTTTTTTTGTGAAATATGTTCATTTTTTATGAGTAACTCAATGGTTTTTTTTATAAATTATGGCTCTATTTTGGGGCATTCAGGATTTATTAATTAATTTAAACGTGCCGAAAAAACAGTGGTTTATTAAAGTTATCCCGTATTTCCGGCGAAATATAAGGATTTTCCCGGGGATAGAGAGCACTGGAAAGAGAACTTTTATTGACGCTGCAATAGAGTAGGTAGAGTATTGGCGTGATTTTTTAGAGGTATCGAGTTCAAATCAAGTTGATGCTACTGCACATCTCCAGCTAAACCCAAGCCATTCTACGTATTTACTGGGTACCACAACTTGCTGGAAAACTGCATGTGTAATAAGGTAAAGAAATGACTACCTTCCCGGGCACAAGTACCTTTCGCTCCATAGACTTAGTACTATTGTGGTGAAATGTTGTCGATCGCGAACTAAAGACTGAGTTGATGATATTTTCCGGCTTCGATGATTTGATACCGGCCGAGGAAATCAAGCTTAAGCGAATGGGATACAAACGGGAAGTTAATTAATGGATTGTCGATTTGGTATTTCTTATCGTGAAGCATCGTGGTAGATCTCAACGGCAAGCAATGGAATAAATAAATAGCCCGCTAATATCTGTCTGAATCGTTCCCAATACAAATATGTAGTAAAATTTCTAATCTCATAACTGATCAAGGATTTTAAAGCAATAGTCTAAGAAAATTAAATGTGTGAATTCTATGCATTCAAATCGAGATCAGTCTCACGCTAGAATCTACGTATAGATACATTGGGTGGTATCAGGCGACACTTTGTGGAAGCGATTCATGCTGAGATAGAGATTTGCCACATACACTTTATTAACACGACCTAGGTTTCGACTTACAAAGTCATCATCAGGTAATGTTCAGAAGTCAAACAATGGTTTATATTCAGAGTGGGGGAGGTACACGTAAGTTGTGACGGTCATGAAAGATGGAGGTGGTGGTTGCCCTCCCACCTTCCCCACTCTGCATAGTATATGAACCAATTTATGACTTATGTGCATGACTTATGGGCTGATGATGATTAATTTGGGGGTCGAAACCTAGGTGGTGTTAATACATTTAATGTGGAAAAACCATGCGTTTCTATCCCTATACGTATTGTTGTTATTCCCGATGAAAATTTTCCAGGGTTTCGGGTTCAAATTCCCTTAGTGATTATATCGGTACCAAATTTACTATAGACAAAAGTGTGTTGCGGGGACAGGAACGCCCCTTCAATCTCTAACCACATTGCGTGATTTCCGGTTCCGTTGCGAAGAGAGCAAAATTAACTCAAACCAATTGTTGCGTTGATAATCGTTTATTGTTTTGGATGGGTATGAGAAACATAAATAACATTTCAGTGAATCAAAATTCTTTGTCACAAAATGTGGATAGCATATAACTCTCTTTTTCACCCTCTCGAGTGTCTCTGTTATTGCCTACCAAAGCTTGACGCCCACATGCAAACATTTCGTTTTCGACCATTCATGATTTGAGCCTGAAAACATGAATACGCGAATGAAAATACCCACGTCACCGTCCTTCGATGACGGTGTGCATAAAGAAGTTTCCCCCAACTTTTCATTAATTAGGGATTATCATTCATTCCGAATAAGAACGAACAGTCAGTGAAACCGTCGCCCTCTACCATCCCTCCACGTTATCCCCTCTCTTTTCCAGGGCCCGATGTAAGGGAGAAGTGGCTGGGGTGGTGTCCTCCCTACCAGCTCCTCCTAAAAGTCAGAATCCGGTTATATACAATCCGACCACCTATTCAGGGAAAAAGCTTTAGCCAGCGAATGGGTGCACTGGAGTATGAAGTACTCAAAATTCTATGCAGCACCGTCGGCTATACTAAATTTAATGTGCTCCTTCGTCGCACTTTGGCATAACATTTACAACATAGTTATAATTAACGCCTTGCGTTATACTCTGTAATAATACACTGGTAATATTATTTTATATGGCTAGTGTTTAGTACAGCATGGGTCCCCGGTATAGTCTATATTTTCCTTTTACATTTTCTTTCCCAAAGGATAATTGTATATTATTTCCCACGTGGTGTTTTTTATTGCAGCTGACGAAGTTTACATAAAATAGGTATTAATAATGAACTTCCACAATATTACGCCAGAAAGAATTTAATTTAAAATAGGTAGACTTATGCTAGCGTAGTAATCGTATTAATTGGAATAAAGTACTTAGTTTGTGTGTTAATGTCATTTTTAAACGAGTTTTTTTCCTAATCCTTCATTCCAGCCATTTCTTAGCATACGTTACGTGATATAGGTATGATAAATGCACGCCAATTATAAATAAAAAGTTATGAAAACTCTGCAAATTTATTCTAAGAAGTACCAAGTTTCGAAGAAGAAGGAGTGTTAAAATTGGATATTTATAAAGTAGTCAAAATTTAGCCTTAAAACATCCTGTATATAAGGGTCACTATAGCTTCTTCGATTGGGTTTTCCCCCGCCATTTGCCAGCTCTTCACCCCTGCACAGTTCTAAATCCGCCTCAGCTCTTTCACCTTGATAGTCTTCCACCCAACACGTAACAAAACTACCCTTTCCCACCATTTACTACCCTTTTCTACCTTCCTTCCCTTTCATTCCTCAGACCCTCCCTCATCTTCCTTCCCTCTGTCCATCGTAACCAATCAACCATTAAATTCCACCCACCCTCTTGCCCACCCGTTCAATCACTATGCTGCCGTCAGGGTTTCTCCCCACCGTCCCTTCCCCCCAAACCTTTCTCTCTCCCTCGTCCCAATTCAATGATTTTCCCTTCTGCCTTCCTTCCCCTCTCCTCAGAATATCCACTGCCAACCAACACGCGGGAAACGTCACTGTGAAAATAACCTAACATATCGGGGTTCATGTATCCGGAGAAAAGAAAGTGTTCGCGATGACTCAGATCGCTCTTTGAGTAGCGAGCTCTTCATACTTGATGAGGCTCGTGATTTCAAATCCTTCCTTGTGATTTGATGATGTATGACCTTTAAATAGATATTCGTTTTTTTTAAATTTGGGTCTTACGGAGAGTGTAGCGATTGTTTCAGTAACACGAAATCGGAAAAAATCACTTTGTGGCGATTTTACAAAACTACACAGTTTTTTTTATTTCTGGTAAGTAACCTAAACCAGGTTTTACCTTAAAAAATTAATTGCCTTTCTTTCCAGGAGCGTCATTTCAGGTTTTGGCGGGAAAGTCGGGGGTGGGGATGGGGATTCCAAAAGTATTGTAGGGGAAACCTTATAGGGTATTTCGCCCTGAGTGACTTTTCCCGGTATCTCTTAAAGTTGGAAATGAACCCCTTTCATGCATTTTAAGTTTCCTCTCGTAGTTTCTACTACTTTTCGTAATATACATACAATTCATCGCTGTTAATACTAATTTCGTGTAATTTTTTATACCCTATTTTGCCCTCCTCAAATGTCGCCTCTTCTTCTTCACTGGTAAAGATGAGGATGCGGGGCACCTTTTTCTGATGCTCTAATAAAGATCAATCATTTTACTCTTTCTCAATCCATGCAACTTTCTCCTGGTTTCAGTCCAATCGGAGAGGTGTTTCGTGCCAGACTTCGCCAATTCCCGGCGCTAGTCAACTGCTGTACTATCGATTGGTTCAGCGCATGGCCGGACAGAGCCTTACAGGTCAGTTTGTATCCCCTGCCATCCGTAAGATAAGCCGCACATCTGGCCCTCTCTTGCCGTTACCTCTCCATCTCGAACGTAGACCTAATCCGCACTAAAATTCTCCCATAAAACAGGAAACCCATTTCTTCCATCGAGTTTAATTATCAGTAAAACGGCATTCAAATGTGTAAAGACGCAGTGCTTAGTGGACATTTAGTCTTTAGTAAATAAGCTAATTTCCTTTTTATTATTTTTTCCTTGGCGTAACATAAAGAAAGAAAAAAACCCCAATCTTGTCTGTAAAAGCTTATTGTTTTGGAACTAGCGTGGGTTAAGATTTTATGGTTCTTCATTAGTCTTATTTTCCGTTTTACCTGAATTTAGATCATTAAATTAAATTTAAATAAAACTTGTTTTCCAGCCCTCCTTGAAAAATGTATTTCCATGTACTACTTTTAAAATTTTCCTAATTTTAACCATGCACGGAGACTTGAAATATTCTCTAATCACGTTTACTTTTATACGATGGTACCAAACCGGTTGTTGTAGAATTAGGAGTAATTTCCTGGCAATATTATTGCAAATTGCACGGGTTATTAAGGAGCAATTTTCATATAATTCTTTTTCTTTGCTAGCAGAGATGGCTTTCTTTGCCAGTGTTTTTATAACATCGTTTGATAATGTCTCGCTATCTATCGGGACCACGTTTTTGATGAAATATGAGCAAAAATTCCGTATCATTGCTTTCGAATGCGTTCTGACTATTGATTCTCATCTGGGCACAGAATCTCCTACAAATATATTGGAAATAAGATAAAAAGTTTCGAAAATCAGATAAAACTCGATGTGTCATCGCGAAATGTATGTGAAAGAAAAGAGGAAATAAATTGTCTTTCATTTTTACAGTCCAGTGAATTCAGATGATTCTCCCGAATCATTTGAGCCTTTAGATACAGAACTTAAGCACCTAAATTCGACTTTATACTAAAAACTTATTATAAAAAATATCATTAATTAATTTGATTGATTTTGCCATTAACGTTATTACGTTAAAATTATAACTGCACATTTTACTCAAAATTAACTAGTAACTAAAATCAATTAGTCTCCTCAAAACGTTGCCTAAAGTAAAAACCAAAGTATGCTTCTTATATTGCTCACGGATTCAATATATTGTATAACATAATGTCATATGAATATTTTTTACGATATACTAATAAAGTAAAAATTAAACTAAAATTAAAGGGAAAATATCTCTAGGAGTTTCATCGAGGAAGTATCTCACCAGCGGAAAATTGTCTGCTGGGTTTCGAATCCGAAAGTATTAATTTAAGTAACGAACAGAGGGAATATTAATGAGTTAAGGCGAATTAATTGTGTTTATCAGGAGGTTACGTTACACTTATTTTCACTTCAATTTCCTCAGAAGCAGGCTTAGGTCCTCGTTATAAGAAATTTGCATTGCTCTATGGACTCAATCAACGCCAATAATTTAAAAAGAGATTGGCACATTGGATGTGATGGATTCACCATGGTACTTTTTTTACCTTATCTTAGATGTATAGCAAATGGTTTTCAAGACTGTGTGATGATCTTTGCTATTTCCAAAGTTACGAGATGAGCTAAAGGGTTTGATGCACCGTATAAATGAATACTTTCTCCTGACTCACGCTTATCTCTGGAACAGAAGGATTTAGTCAAATATTGATAATGCCTTACTAATTGACTATTAACTCTTTAATTATTATAAACTACTGTATTTAAACATTTTATTTTTAATATCTGGTAAGATTAAACATTGTAACAACTATTATGAATATAAAGACGTGCAAATTTTCCACAAATAAAATTTTTATTATTACCCGGGTTTCAATGTTACAA
>LYUA01000183.1:368085-380406 GCA_002093875.1 Calopteryx splendens
TGACTCTAACCCTGACTATCGGTATAACTGGAGGTGGTGCAACCGGCCGTTAGTGTTATTACCAGTTAACTTGGGAGGCTGTTTGGAGTAAAATATTTTCTCGATATTGGCGTTACATTTTATAATCAAAGTAAGGAATGAGAATGTAGGAATACGGGAGGGGGAAAGGAGTGTGGAGAAAAGCTCAAAATTCCATCGGACTCTTCTGGATGAAAAGGGCAGGAGCCTATGGTTTAACGTTCATGTGATTGATAATACACCGTGGTGTAAGTGTTCCTTCCCCATGCTGTATCAAATTTGAGACTGGAATTTCTTGGACATATCCTACGGTCCCCAAAAATCGAAAATCCAATATCGGCGCACGAAACCAGCAATTCCCGCTCACTCTTACATTCTTAATTTCCATGCCATGCTAAAGTTTTATCATTTTAAATAAAGCTAGAAAATGAGGTGACATCTCGATTTTTTTAATTAATTAAGTTCTACTTTACGAGCTTGTAAATGGACATTCCTTTTGAAAAGAATATTCAAACTAATATCGGTAACGTATAATATAGAGGGTCGGCTAACTTCACTCTTGAGCAGACCTGCTAAGGGTATAGAATATATATTTCTTCTCAAAGTAACGAGAAATTAATTTAAAAAATAATCACCCTTCTCGGACAAGAGATTTATAAAATTACCTTTAATAGACAGGGAAACAGAAAAAAAAACTCATATACTCACCCTGGCTCGATTTCCCTAAGCACCTTAAGTCGTATTCTCTTTATATTCAATTTTTCTACTTATATTCAGTTAAGGACATGGCGAATTCAAAGCAGATACTTACCATCCGGTATTTATAATTTAGTTAGAAAGAACTGTGAAGCCAAACCGAATAAAAATAAATCACCAAAAAACGAAATTATTTCTTGTTTGCAGAATAAGGTTAACCTTTAAAATTTGCGCTAAATGGAGATTAGAAAATGTTAAAAAATACACTACAATGCATTTCATAAAATATAGGTTAATACTTACAAGCTCAGAATTGTTAAGCTGGCGTTGGTAATTATGCGAAGTTCTTAGATGTCACCATCATTTCGGTAATTGAATGGGGAGAACACCCACGTCGTGCATTCAGTTCTGCTCAATGAACGCTGCCTTCAAATATCTATTACTGCTATGCCTCTTGTAGATGTGAAACTACAGCAATGTTATTAAATTCCACCCACTGTCACAAGGCATTAATTCATGGAGTGACTATCGCCAAGGTGGCAGTTCTACCAATTACCTAAAGGTTATTGTCACAGGAAACCCTAGAATCTAGACGTGGATATACAAAGATTCCGTGAGAAATTTACGAGGGAAATATATAGTTCCTGACTTCAGGAGCATCAATATCAACAATTTAAATCCTGATAGGGTAAAATGTAAAAAATATAATGCACAGAATCTTCTTCTGATGGAGATTGATATGAGTTTAAATGAAGATAGGGAAGAGGGTGGCACAGAAGTAGACTTTTGTAATTTTTAATCAATTTATATAGTACTTCATAATATTCAATGAACAATTAAAAAATCATATTATAAGTAAATTAATCAACTTTTAATGGAATATTTACGTCTTTAAAAATTGAAAAATAATTTATATAGATAAAATATATTGATATTTTAATGAGTACATCGATACTAACACGAGTTTTATTAATTCTCTCACAAAGATATAAACTCTCTGCTCTTACAGAAATTGTTTTCATGCTATCGCTTAATACTAGAAGAAATTGATTATGCCGCTTCCGCCATTTTGTTTTACGAGGGTCCCTTGATCTCGCAAGTACCTCGATTAGGGAATGGATAGCATCAAAATCGTACTCTGGCTGAAAAACAGGAATGTACAAATATTGTGGCTCTTATGGGAAAAATATTGAAGAAGATTTGAAGTTTGAGAAGCTTTTTTCGATTGTAGCTCAACTTGTTATGCAGCCTTACTAAGCTCCTATGTATTCCTTACTCACCGCCTACCCCTCGGTCAGATTAGGGAATCTCATATGGTTAGATGGATAGGAAATCGCGCATTCAGGATAGGGTATCATTTCACTTCGCTGGGAATGGTTTTTCATCGCACCGGAATAGGTAGCATTTACTGCCACAATGAAAGGAGTCCCTAACTTGAATACATAATTTCAAGTCCTTTGTTTTTCTTTCCGTCGTAGGCCTTAGTAAGCGAAGAGCTTTACCCGCATACAATCAAACTCAATGTGGGTTGACGACTACGGTGATTTAGTTAGTCAGGAAGCACTATCACCTTTGAAATACCTTGGATATAAAGACTATGCATTATTTCTCCACAGGCTTTTAGTTAAAAAATTATTTATTTCAACCCTGTGTAAAAGTACCAACATTTTATTGAAGGGCCATTTTATTTAGAATATACTAAAATTGATCATATTAATGATACATTTCTTCAATCAAATCCTTCAGAAAATTGGTAATTGGCATTACCTTTGAAAAATGCCACGCTTCAAAAAGAAATTCCTGACGATTACAGCAAGCAGTAAAATATGAGTGGCATGCATAGAACGGAATAAATATCTATAATAATTCTACGCCACGGATACAGATTAAACATTAAGGTGATAATTGTTCAACTGCCCCACTCTTTTGTTAGTAAGTATCAAACGGAAGTATTGATTAGAAATCCTGTTCATTTATACTTTAAACAAAATTTAAAGTCAATTCTTGGAATGGTAAATCATATTATTTTTTCTCACTTCCTACTTAAATTTTCATCTAAAGCTTCATCTTCATCATTCTCTGAGCTACGAACCGGAAGGCCTGGGTTCGATTCCGGGTTACTCTTCTGGGCACGCTCAGCTTCATCCAAGCTGTGTACCTTTTTTCGGGTACCAAGTCATCCGGGGAAATAGCAGGCGGCACAGGGAAAGGAACTGGCCACCCTACCCTGATGCGTGAATTTCACACGCCGTATAGGGGTTAGTACTGGGTAAGCTGCACCCTCACCTGCCAAACCGACCTTTCGGGTTGTTTTACTGTGATTTGATGATATGTGATTAGTAAGGCAGTAATCACTTACCGTGAACCCTCAGCTTTGCAATTAAAGTTTTATTATCTGTAAATAAAACTACTTCACCAACTCCCCACCTTTTTTCATAAACAACTATACCTACTGACACCATTCCACGTCTTTCTCTGTGCACAAGTTCAGTAGCAAGGATAATAGCAGGTAATCTAGTTACTGCCGCTTTTACCACCACATATTCCGATTCATCATGCACCACCCTTACTTGTGAAGTTATTTATAAACAGGCTTTAAATAAAACATTAAGTTCTCCGGTCTAATAGCTTCTACCATTCTTTGATTCCTCTTCTCTCTCGAAAGCCATTTCTTTAATACCGTCAATTTGCTTTCAATCAGGAGAATTTTTTTCGGGTGGCACTGTTAAGAAATCTATATTAGCGTTTCTCCGATCATGCTGCCTACATATTTTGTTCGGAAGTCTTCCGAGGCATTTTTTTCGTTCTTTCTCTACTTTTAATCCTGAGATGCCGACAGCTAAGTCTGAGAAACGCTAATATAATTTTTTACGAGGTGTTACCCAAATATAAAATTTACTATTGAAAAGGATTATTACCTTGGAGTTTTACGCTGTTTGCGTGAGATAACCCGAAGAAAACGACCAGAACCGGAGACAAACTATTTCTGGATTTTGCATCTCTTTACGCACCGGCTCACACTTCACTCCTTATTTATAAAATTTTGGCTAAAAATAACAACATCGTGATGTGGCAACCACCATATTCACTAGCCATGTGACTCACCACTCCCTGTGAACTTTTCTGATCCCAAGGATAACGAGAGCATAAAAAGGCAATGATTTGCGACCATAGAGAACGCAAAGATAAAGTCGCTGAATTAGCGGAAGGCTATGCCAAAAGGTTCACATAAGATGATAAAAATGATGATATGAGGATAAAAATGTTTTTCAGGTTGGAAACAACGTTGGCATAAATTTATTCCCTTTTTATCAAACCTCTTAAAGAATATTCTCTCCATCAGTCATAAAAAATGTTTATAAATTATTAATTACTTTACGCTTTTCCAATTTCGTTTTATTCCCCTGAAGTCTCCTTATATATTTTTCGAATTTACGGTTAGCTTTAGCAATTTCATGAGTGCCTACTGATTTAAAATGAATGTAATTTATTTGTATTTTAGCTATACGTAGTAACAGTAATCCCCTAATTATTGGATTTACCATTACAAGTAAATGTTTGCCAACTCTACGTCATAAATTCTGCCATGATCATGTTTGTGAAACTGGACAGGGTGTCATTACTCATGAGAGCGATTTAGATCTGCGTTAATTGATGAATGTATCAATATTAGGAAAATACTTCTTTTTAAGCCATAGAGGATATCAGAATTTGACCATGAATGCGGATTTTGCGCCAGCTAACGTGAGAGAGCAACGGAGAGGCAGCTGATAGCTTTTTATCTCTGGGCAGAGTTGTTGTGAAGTGGAGCGATACGTTTCTGCTTTGATGAAAGATAGCGGCGCCACAGTGATATTCGAGAAGGGTGATTTACATTTTTGCCGTCTCTTCAGTTGTTTTTTTTTAATAACCTAAATCTATTTAATCTCGGTTGCTTTAAGCTAATCATTTTATTTGGAAGTTATTTTGATGCGGAGGGCTCCCGGAGAGATTGCATCTCCTTAAGCAATAAAAAGTTCGGGCCTGATATTGATGGTTACATTGAAAATATTTCTTACTTCTACTTGTTAGGCACTTATTTTGTTGCAAGAGAACATCAACTGGTGAATTGAAATTTAAATTAAGTTTCATTTTAGTTACTTTTTCAGATTGCCAGTTCCCTCATTACCAACAACACATCTTATCTAAAACGTACAGGACTTTGTAAATCTTGAAAGAAACACCTGCATTGCTTTAAATGGCTCTTAAACATGCTAATTTCTTGATTTTAAATTCATCACTAAGGAAGTGAAATTGAATTAGCAATCTGGCATTCATCGTTATCCTCACACTGGGATTTTGCAGCTCTTTAATGACATGGTTTAGGCCTTAGAAGGACTCATTTCTCTCGGACCCCCTAATACCGTTTCAGTTAATGGATGGGTCATTACTTCCCGTCCCTAAAGGAGGCTCAATCGCGAGCACGCAAGGGTTCTCATTTTCAGAAGGGATTTAGTAAAGGAGACAGAGGGACGAGCCTTCATTAGCCCTCTTGGGGACTCAGATGGTTGGCCGAAGGATCATTGATGCAAATATACAATCCGAAAGGGCAAAAGCGAATAGGACCTCTCACTGAGGAAATTATTTTCGCCATTAAAAGTATTTTTATTGGCCTCCGCCAGTGGAAATAATAAAATATCGTTGGGACAGAAAATGCGAAGAATTTCATAAAAACGAGAAATTCAGCGGTAAAGACGTTATTTTTCGATACCATAAATAAACATTTCATAACAACGACATGTTCTGCGGTAAAGACGATATATTTTTCGATAACATAAATAAGCATTTCATGACAGCGACATATTTAGCGGTGATGACGATGTTATTCGATGACATGTGTTACTTACATTGCAAAACTGTAATCGAGTGAATTCTGAAAGGAAGGTAATCCATATCGTGATATTCTCCCGTTTTAAATTCCCTAGTGGCCAGGGGAACACACGAATCATGCGTTAGGCGCACACCTAATATTTGGTATGTATTAATTGGATGTGCATGCAGTACTACCTAGTAAGCAGAGTTGGTAACTCACCAGCATCACTCCACGTTCAAGTTGCAAGCAAACACTAATGCGGTTTTTTCTCATAGACCTTTGTGGTGATTAATTTAATCAAATACGCACACAAAATATGGCAGCCTCTGAGATTCCGAAGTTTTTAAATTTATAGAAATCTTAAATTCGTCTGAAAGACTAAAAAAACTGTGTGGATCTTTTGTATTTCGTGTGGCTTTTATATTTTCCTTCGCCGCGTCTCATTCGGAGTTCTTCCCGCAAACCCCGTTTCACTGCGGTTTTCGATAACTCTCATATCTCTTTTCGATTCATTTATAGTTTCTATCCAAGGGAATTTATTTTTTTCGACGGATCTAATGGCATTGCTACCCGCCAATAATTTTATTTTCGTCTTATTTACGAAGGATTTCATACTCTTTGAGGCCTAGGGACAGGCGAAATCGACGTCAAGTTTCAGATTACGTCGTAGGTTTTTTCAGTGTTTTATTGGCCTTTTTGGAGATGGAAATAGCTTTTTCAGAGAAAAGCGCACCTTGATTCTGTCTGGGAGAGAAGAAAAGAGAATCGGCTATGTAAGTGCAGCCCATGTGGGAACATTTGTCGCGGAAACGTTTGAGAACGTTGCGTCGTGCATCTGGAAAAAGATGTAGGTCACGTTTTCACTCAAGCCACTTCCATTTCCTTCCGGAAACGACTCTTATTTTGAGAACTTAGCTTTGGGGCAGTAGGCATGAGTAATATTTATAGATTTCTTTTTTCCCTCCATTCCTTTCTTCGTGGTGATTTAGGTACTTCATCACTTTAAAATTTAATTTTTAATAGACATGAACATTACTCTGCATCACTAACGGATTGAAATGATTGAGAATGGTAGTGTGTTTTATAGTTTCCGAAGGTATTTTCTCCTTGTGAATTACTCAGGGATTATAAAAACGGGAGCGGCTGAGAGGCAACAAGGAAATTTCTGTCATGTGGCCATGTGAAGTCATCAACTTCCGGCGCGTGTGTGAAAGCTTTTGTTATAAATTCAAGGAAAGAACTTACTCTCTTTCTAGTCGAAATGATCCTTGCTATTCAACAGAATTTTGAGTAACTCTCATTTAAAGTGATGGAATTCGTTCAAGACTTCATTCGCATAAGAGGAGCACTTAAGCATTGAGACCCAGTTTTTAATTGAAATTAATGGAATGAATATTCTGTCCACGCCATTTAAAATCTTATTACAAGAGGAATGTCACCGTTGAAATTAATTACCATTTTTTCTTCGTATTAGGTAGCTTCTGTGCTTTTGCTTATTTCATCGTGTTCATTAAGTTAGATTATTTGCCCTCGTGTTTTCAATATGAACTATAGGTTTTCCATGCACGAAAGAGTAACTATTTGCTACAAAACGTGTTAGTGCCGTTTCCTAAAAGTTTTATTCACATTTAAGGAATTTTCAGCTGAGTCGGATAACTTGCAGTCAATAGTTTTTACTTAATGCAGTATATTTCTCCACAGAACTGGAATTACTTTATTTAGTTAGAATATAATTAATCAAAAATGTCTTAAGTTTTGTTTTCTCATATAAATTAAATGTATCTATAACTTTAAGAATTATTTATTGAGATTTTTAATTCATTAATGACAATATAAATATTCTCGTAATTTTTAGAAGCTTCAGAAAATTTTGGCTGGTATTTCTTTTAAGTTTTCTCTTGCTGATTTTGTAAAAATTTGAAGCAAACTAAGTTTTCTATCGGTCACTTTCAATTCCTCTCCTTGTAACAAAATAATACATATAGCAGGCAAAGCTGTCGCCATTTTATTTTTCAAAATGGCCAATATATGGCGATTTTATTACATGAGTGGATCGTGAATGGATGTCAATATTTCTGTAGAAATGCAATTTTGGAATATTCGTTGCAAAAAGGAGTTGAGAGAAAAAATTCCCTGCCACGTATTTTTCCTATGGAATTTTATTTTTTAAAGAACTCGCAAAAAAAATTAAACTAGAGACTAATAGGGATATTTCACGTAGGTCAGTCAAATGAAATGGTTTTTCATGGAAGTCATCATTTTAGGAAACATTGCATAACACCAAGGTTATAGAATCACATTGGGTCTCTAATATGTTTCTATAACCTAATTCATAATGTATGTATTCATAGTATGCGCCGTTTCTCTCATCCTTACTAATTAGTTGGCCTAATTTCGTTAAAAAAACTCGTAATTGGTAATAATGCCAGCGTGTGAACTTTAATATTTTCTATAATTTTGGGGATAGATCTTCATATTTTAATTCGTAATCGGCAGGGTGCATAACTTCAAAAAGACCTTCATAATTAGGAGTTAATTGATTAAATTTAAACTCACATCCATTGAGTTATACTTTTAATTTTGACTCGAAACTTAAGAGCATCAATCAGCAGTATTAGTGTGTTTACCGAATGTTACACAGCATCATATGCATTTCATGGAAAACAAATTGTGATTTTAAATTTATTTTACATTGAAAAAAATCCCGTAGATTTATTTCGTAACTTCTGAAGAATAGTTCTAGAGCCGTATATTCTGTTTACTTGGCAAATAAATTCCAGTAAACACTAAAAAGGCATACTGTGCTTATTCAGCGTAGCAGCTTTTCAATCTGTGGGTTAGTTTACCTGTCAATTTATTCATTCGCTCTTAGCTCTTTGCTGCTTCTTGTATTTTCAATCATTGCTTTTCTCTGTAATTTTTCTCCCCTACGTTTCCTTAAAATATGGTCTAGTATAAACTACCGTGCCTCCGTATGTGTCCAAATAGTTTCATATTTTAAGAGTCATCTATACGCATCCCTCTTCACCCACCCTTGTATCTCTTCATTTGCTACTCCGTAAATATAATTTATTTTTCCATTCCTTCCACACCATTCCTCGGTAACACCACGTTTCCATCGACTCCAACCTTCTTTTTACTGCTGCTCCCATCTGCATTACAGATTCAGGTGTGATATCTTGGAAATTTACATGATAGTAAGAAATGAAAACACCAGCAAGTTTCCACTTAGCATTTCCACTATGCTGCTCCCATCTTCCATGCCGAGTTTGTCCCTATTAGGCATTTGTGAATTAGGTACATACGATGTATTAGCTCTTGGCACTCAATTTATCCGCCTTTAAACTCCTTCACGAATAGAAAACGGTAGTATGTATTATTCATTCAACTAATATTCATGTAAATTGTAACATTTTAGTCATCCATCGAATTTTAAAATTACAAATTATGTTAAACATGTACCTATTTACTCAGAACTAGACAAAATGTGCGCCTTTTTGCGATACCCAGGGCTCATCACGTGTATCAAGTCTTACCCGCCCCCACCCTTCCATCCTACCGATATTGAACATATATTGGCTATTTGAAAGGGTTACTGCGGCCTAACTCTATAGTTCTAGAGTCTAATTTCGTTTCCAATTTTGGTAAGTTGACTCTCGACATAAGCTTAGACCTTTCTGCACTGTCCCTTTTTATCTGTGTAGAGAAATTCATTGCAACCTTGGTCAATTGGCTCACACATCTCTCAACTCCTTGTGCATGACAAGAAAATTTAGTGAAATCTGCTGCGGAATGAGCCCGCATTTTGATGAAACTTCCTGGGTTTGACATGATCGATTAAACTGGGTGAACTGAGTCACTAACTGCCTTTTAATGAGATCGTTTTCGCATTAGTTTTTTGCATTAAACCGCAGGTTTGGAATCTGAATAGTCACAAGTCCATCCACTCCATTTTGCCTGCTTCAGTTTTATTTGATATTCCTCGATGCACTTCCTTTGCTTGCTCGGACCCTTTTTCTTGCCCATCACTTTCATTGTTCCACAATTTTTTGGTACCTGAGCTCCAGGAGGTGTGTACTCTTTCTTTGTTCACTTGGCTATGATAATTCTCTGAATGGGTGCGAAATACGCTGTTCTGTGTCGTATTTTCCGCGGCCATCTTTATAATATCTGCTAGTATTACCTTGTTGAGTGTATGCGAGAGGCGTGCACTACCTTTGAAGAATGATGCATTTGTATCGTAAACCACACCAGCGCATAGACTCTTATTATAAAAATGGCTAGGGTTATGAGATTTTCGCTTCCAGTAGAATTTTAAATGTATTATAAAAAGTGAAGTTAGCCGTAGTCTATATCACCGCGCCTGATTTAGATTCCCATGATCCAAATTGGCAAAATGTTTTGGGAAGATACTAAAAAAGCACACACACGAGAAAATGGGTGTTAGCAGTTCGTGAATGGGAATAAATAAAATAAAATATAAATGAAGGAGAAAATAAACGCCTACCTGTGTAAGTCTAAACCATTGGTGAAAGACCGCACATTACATGAATGCTCTTCAAGTGGTTCTTTCACCTTAAGCTTTTATGTATTGTTGCATGTAGCTTTAGGTGATACCACAGGATAGCCCGAGGTAATGTTCGATACAAAAAGGAAAACGGACTAATTTTTATTATTAAATGCAAGATAACCTATCTAATAATTGAAAACTTAATTAGAATTAAAAAAAAAATTCCAGGAAATGATTGCTGTATTGATCGTTCGTTAATAAGCTAATTGTGATATATAAATACAATAAGTCCTGCCAAGGTATTAAGCTAGTTTAACTAGTCCCATTCCTAATTACATTAGAAAGTGCTTGAATTCCGTCATACACCTTGTAGAAACGATAATTCATTACACATTCCTATGTGTTATATAGGTACGGAGATGATATGTTCCTAATGGAAATTATCTCATTCAGTCGAAAGGTAAGCTAGTAAATAAATAATTATGCATTTAGCAAGCGGTTAGTTTTGGTGGTCTAAGACGGTGAATCAGGAAGACATCTAAAATTATAATTTTATACTCTTCATGTTATCCGTCGAAATGCTAAGTGATAGTCCCATTCAGTCGAAGGGTCGAATTACCCATTTCAATTGGCAATACAGCCGAATACGCCTGGAACGAAAATGGTTCTCCATTACGACCGTCCACACGGAAGAGAGAAAAATACCAAAAATTCTAGTTTGGACGAATATGTTCGCTAAATATTGAGCAAAAAGTGAAAAATTGTTGAAAGAAGAAGACGATTTATCCGTATTTTAGTTTATGTTTGAAGTCATTAAAGCTATATTTTATAGCTAAGTTTATCTGAAAAAGGACTTAATATTTTGCGTGTTAACCGAATGAAATAAATTATGGAAGTTGTTATGTCGAACCTCGGGCAACTGTGCCTGTCGCCCTCTTAATTTAGGCAGAAAATGAGCCTACGCTAAATCCATGAAAGTTTCAACCGTATATGTCTCAGGAAATCTTTTCCACATTAAAAAATCTAATCTAATTTTAAAATGCTAATTTATTGGTTAAAAAAGAACATTGCGATTTTTTAGTGTCACTTAGTGACGAGGATTTTTTTATCGTTTTCATTAGGGTACTAGAAAAACCCTGAAAATTTCAAACCTTTCAACCGTTCTATATATAGCTTAGAATTGTGTCAGTCATTTAGTGACGTACATGTATTTGTTAACATGCACATGCATTGTATAGCTACTTGGGACAATACACCAACGAAATGTATAAAAATTGAAAAAAATTGGCTTCACCTGCCTATTAGCACGGTTGAAGATTTATCTTCTACGGTGCTGACAGCTGAAATTCATCGTGGCGATCGATCATATACATTTTTTAAGCGATCAATGCGTCGAATTTTGTCTCACGAGAATTTTCGTGCTGTATCCGTATTTTTACACGATATGCCCATGGAAATTTTTTTTTAATATATAGTTAGTCTGCATGTTAAAGTGTCGATATATTGATCTAAAACTGTTCAACCGTATATTTAAATTGGTGGTACTGAGAGTTTAATATCAAAATGATAATGAATCTTTCTTTTTCTGTTTATTTTAAATACATTAACTATATGAAATAGAACAGAAATAGTTTACCAATTTTTCAGTTATTCTATTGAGAGTCCCGTATTTTTACTATTTTAAGATGGGGACAAATCGATCTAAAATAATTCTCTGGTGTGGTTTGAACATTTTCAGAAGTAAAGGTAATGTGTTCGTGTATTTCCATCGTTTACCTATATTACCCAGCGTATATCTTGGTCTTCTTAAGCTTCAGTGAGCTATAGCCGTTTTAGTTTTCATTATATCTGCTTTATAATGATAAAACCACAGAATTTCAATAATAACTTGCCTCGTAATTTAATAAAATCATTGTCGCTTTATTGGCAATCCTAAATGAATTTGAGCTTCCCCGAACATATTTAACTTCATAGCATATGCCTACCCTTAAATGTATCCTTATGGATGGAAATCTTGATTCAGTATCAGGAATACTAAAATTTGGTAGAATAATTTCAAAAACGAACTTTATTGAAATAATATACAAACTAAAGTGATACGTTTATATAATTAGTTGAGTAATTAAATTTAGAGTGTATTACTTATTAAAGGGGCGTGGTAGTCCAGTGGTTAAAGCGCTGAGCTGCTGACCGGAAGGCCCGAGTTTGATTCCCGGTGACGCCTCTTGGCACCCTCAGCTTCACC
>LYUA01000183.1:382826-395536 GCA_002093875.1 Calopteryx splendens
TTTATGATTTGCGAAGAGGTTATGTTAAACAAATTAAGCCAAATCTTACGGTATGTAAGCGATCTTGCGTTTTTATGGGTGCAAAGATATTTAATATGTTACCTAAATAAATACAAAATGTTAAAATTAGTAACATGTTAAAGATGGCAAAAAATTGGATTTAGTCAAAAGAAGATATTGATTTTTTATTTTGAGATTATTACCTCTAACTTATTTGTTCATATATATTTCATCCCGAAGTTTGTTTGTTATTTTTGAAGATATAACATTTTTAAATTAGTAATGCATTTGTTTATATTGAAGGTGGCCTCAAAATAGGTTCTCCTAAGTGGCAACCTAAAGCTTTCTTGTCTTGTTTGAGAAAAAATATGTATATTATCACGTTTTTATACATTTTTGCACATTATATACATTTTATTGATGTAATTTTATTTATTTTTTTACATTTTTGGCTGCCAAATTGTTTTTTATACCAATCGTGGAAAATCTTATAACTCTGATTTCTTGATTAGTGTATTTTTTACTTTTAATTGACCTCTATGTATTGGTGAAAGTAATTTTGTCCATCTTACATATTTTATATTACTTCATAGCATGAGGAAGTACAGTGTGTCCGAAAAACTTCTTCTGGGCACACTGAAGTAGAAGAAATTATTGCATACTCATTTTCCCATTCATCAATGTTTGCTCTGATGTTTCATCGTGAAGATATGACGAGAGATCATTTTTTTAGCCGAAAATATTTTCAGAATTTGATATACGATAGTTCTTTCTTGTTGACGTAGTCTTGAGGTTTTTCTCTTGCATTTATTTTAATTTTTATTATGTATTTTGATTTTATTCTGAACGTGATGGATTTAAATACCTGTGTGGAGAAACAAAAATAAAAATCGAGTATCCTACTTATTGATTGCAATGTAAATTGTCTGTATCTCCACAAAGCTCTCCTTAGATAAATTTAGGCACCGAGGAAGTTAGTATTTTCCAAGAAGAAGTTAAGATTTGGATGGTAATAGGTAAACACAAATAAAGTTCCACATCAACTAAATTAAAATCAAATATAAACTGAATTTGAATGCTAAATTCAGATTAGATAAAATGATTAAAGGCCTAATAATGAAATGGAGCAACTTGATAGTGTGTTTTTCGTGTGTGTGATTTATTTTATGAATCTAAATTTAAACGGCTATTAAAAATTTATTGAACTATTATTTAATGACGGCATACCCCCTGTTACTCGCTCTAGTAGAGGATCTAATGGGTACTTCAAATGAATGTGAATATTATGTCCACCGAATTGTAAATTTTATATATTTTACCATTAATTTAACAATATCATATATTATTAAATATTTTGTTACTCATTCTGTAAAGGAAAGCGTTAAAGTAATTTTATCGTCATTGTTTTACAGTCAGTAGCCACCCAGTTTTTTGAAGAAATTCCTGACTTTAACGTAGAGCCTGGTATTTTAAAGGGGCTTGTCCGTTCCTGTCAGCATATTCACCAAAGTGTGATTACAGCAAGTGCACACTACCTACAGGTATAGTTTCTTTTGTTTATTTTTAGTAAACGTTTGATTCAAAATATGTACTGTATTTTGTTAGTATAAAAATTTAAAAATGTAAAATTTTGAAATCCCTGGATTGATCCATTTTAAATTAATCAGCATCCACATAATATTTATTTTATCAACATCTATGGCAGTTAAACAGATAACTGCAGGATAAAAATATTTCAATTTGATTGGAAATGGAATGATAGTTGGAATGATTCGCATATTTTTACGCATATGCAAGTTGGAATTATCTTTTAAACGAATGTATATATGGATATGTGTACACATAGTACTCACCTACTAGAATACTTCCAAACTAAGATTTCCTCAAACCATCAGCCATCTGTCCGAGTCCCCTGACACCTCCCTCCATTTCCCCACGCAACCGACCCCCATATAAATTACCCATTCCATTCCCCACTCACCTGTTACTCCCCCCTATCACCACTTTCCGGTTCCGGTCCCATGCCAACTGCCTTTCTAAAAACAAAATTTTTATCCTCAGTTGCTACCTCCATTCCTCCTATATGGGCGAATTAATAACTTCCTTTTCCCTTTGTATAAACAATCATCCACTGTTCCATCAAATCCTCTTCGATGTCTCCTCTTTCTGCACCAAGGCTTTTCTCCTCCAATAACGTTTCTTTACGCGGTCGTTTTTCCGCGTCAATTCTAGGCATTCCCCCCAAATCCAGCGCAAGAATTGAGGTGAGAATTCATGCGTTGGCATCCATTCAGGTGTTCAAAGCGGTGTTGCTTCCCTGACACAACATTTTACATTAAATATTTTCCCATATCCATTCGGGTGTTCAAAGCGGTGTTGCTTCCCTGACACAACATTTTACATTAAATATTTTCCCATCCCTAATCTTCCACTTTCACTCCCCCACCATCTCCATTATCCTTATCTCTTTTCCTCCCTTCATCTCTCGTCAGTATTTTTCGGTGAGGAGGGTGAAACCTTCCTCATCGATGGGGTGATAATTTCGGGACAGAGAGATGGGCAGGTGGAAGGGAAGGTGGGGAAGAATGTTAAGAGGGGATGGAAGAGGGCTAGAAGACGAATAAGGGGATAGGGTTTTAGTGTAGAATGGTTACTCAGGATTTGGGGAAGCATTAAGTAACCATATTCATGGATGCTTTATTGTTTTAACTTTCAGCGGTGTGGCTTTGAGGGAGGTAGAGGAAAGGACTGAAACGGTTTATAATTTATAAAAATTTGTGTAATAGGAAGAGAAATGTTTTGAAAAAGCGAGAGAGGCGGATAAGTAAGAGGAATTACATGAGGCGCAGTTTTTGACTTTAATATTTAGGGACGTGATAAAAGAATGACATTTTTTACAGTGACGGCGATAAATGACATCGCTGGAGGTGCTGGAGAATCCGGAAAGGGATGAGAGTAAATTGAGGATGTGTTTCTGGGGAAGAAAATGCGTTGTGAGAATGCTCGGCATGTTTTGCATCTCGCGCGTAGTTAAGGAATCGGCGGAATTTTGTATGTTGAAGGGATTTCAAAAGGAGTCTGTTGGTTTTAAGAATATCTTAGAGCATGGTGGTATGCCTTAAGTGATATACGTGTATCTGGATCGTAGATGTAAGTATGGTGTTTTTGCTATTAGATATAATAATTAAAAATATCTTTTAGAATAGTTTTGAGAAACTTTTTGCCAGGGTAGTAATTAGGTGGTGAATATGTAACAGAAACATAAAAATCTGCTCAATCGTCCCGTCATTTATCTTTGAGTAGATTTTTGGGTACATTTCTATAGAAGGATGTTGGTGTACAATGTTCATGTAAAAAGGTGTTAACGAAAGTAGGCAAACACTGGAAAGTTTTAAAATTACGCAAAAGGTTAGTATAATTGGCATTACTCCGAGGGGGTATCGAATATCAAAGCTAATGATGATTTCGTAATGTAGGAAAAAATGGAGCGGGAAGCAGCCTGGTCCATTAAAAGCTACAATGAGAGGACTGAAAACGTTACGCATTAAAGAAATAGTCCTAGATGAGAACCCTAGAAAGTACTCACCACAAGATTTATCTTATTAAAATGATACCAGTCGTGTAATTTTACTTGAAACAATGAGGGAGTAATCCAACCCCCGCACTGCATTGGCAAGGCAGGCAACGGTGATATCTACATTAAAGAGAAATAGCTTGTCGTACCGAAAGATTCCAGAATTCGTTTTCCCTCGCACAATCCACGACCATGAGACAAGGAGAGGAGAACGCTAACAAGAACAGTCATGCCCCTCCTTTACAGACCACCATTTATTCCTCCTCCTTTTATTCTAAGCTGGTGTCCTAACACCCCCTTACAACACCCTTTGCGGTGGCTTTCGAGGTATTGTGTAGGTTTGAAAAATATCAGAACTCAAGAAACACCCATTTATGAGGCGATTATAAAAAAGAATCATTTTTTTGTGCTACTATCTTTGCATAGCTGAGGAAACTTTATTAAAGCTCCAAGTTGTTAAATCTATTTAATATTTTAATCAGAAAACGTAGTTGCAACGAAATTTATATTTTCCCGTACTGCCCACTGAAAGGCATAATCGTTTTCAGGCCCTACTCTTCACCACTTCCTTTAAACTTGTGTTCATTTTGCATTACTGAATCAATGCTAACATTCCTTGAATTGTTACAAACTCTCCAAAGACTCTTATAGATAACAGAAGTAGGAACCTTACGTATCGTGGAGGTTTGTTCAATAAATGATTGAGTCATGTGTCTTTTTATTATATCCATGCATGATGGATTTTGGATCCAAGGCGTAAAACACGCCTTGATGACGCATGATGAATAATATTTCTTCATACCACCGCAGGCTCTTTCAAGACACAACTACGTCACTCCCACGGCGTATTTGGAACTGCTTGAGAGCTATGCTAGTCTGCTGAAGAAGAAAAAGGACGAGTTAATGGGAAATAAGACTCGGTACATATCCGGTACGTATCTGCATTTACTTTGCTCCATCTGTGTGACATTTTTAATACACACCTATCGTTATTCAGTAATGCACGGCCATTGTGGCAAATAAAAAATCTATAGTCATTATTATTAGAATTGGAAATTCTGCAGAACGATGTTCTGTGGAATATTACGTTTTCTATTAATTAAAAAAAGGGTATTGTAAACTTCCACGAAGTGAAACCGTAATCTGTTAATTATCCTAATGAATGTTGCTATGTTATTATATGGCAGTTTTATTGCAACCTCCTACGTAATCATTTAATTGAGTTAGGTTCATAGTTACTATTATTATATTATTAATTTTATTGTTATTCTTATGCTATCATGATTTTCAGAAAAAAATACTTAGTTGTCTCACGCACGTTGGACCAAGAATAACTGATACCCAAAAATAATATGTCCTTGAGAACTAGAGTGGTTTATGCAAATCGATCTACTAAGCACAGAATATTTTTAGTTACAATGCAAACTCTATCTACGTTATTTACCTTAAAAGGCTTTGAAGCCTGCGGTTAGTCTGTTAATTAGCATAAGGTAATCGCTTTAAGTTTTAACTCGAGGAAGGGACCATCATTACAACAACACTTTGCATTTAGACGGAAATGAAAACAGTTGTATGAGGGTGTAGCGTAAGCGATATCGCCCATAAGAAAGGCTAAATATGCTGAATTTGAATTTTAAGTTAATTCAGCAGTTACGAGAATCACCTCCTGTGGTATGATAAAAATGTTCAGTATCCCCACGCTTTCTGTGTGTGGTGCCTTTTTCAAGCGTATTTGATTAGCCTTCCTGTACCAAATGATTATTTCGAAGAGTAATTCAAATTCTAATTTCGACGTCAATTAGTTTAATTTTTTTATAACTTGGAAAAAGATACATTTAATTGTGAAATACGTAAACTTGATGTCGATTTGAGCTGATCGATGTTGCTTTGGCCGAAATATAAAGGGAACAAGGAGCGTTTTTTTAGTATTTATAAGAATATTCCGCGTATTTCTGTGGTGGGAGAGATCGTATTGAGGTGCGGAATGCCTTAGATTGAAGCGGAAAAAGTGAGATCTGCGTTTCCAAAAAACGCTCATATTAACCTGACGTGTCGGCTGAGCTGCTTCCATGTCTCATCAATCAATACTCCTTCCTTCTTCTATCACGGCATTTGAGATACATGTCTCGGTTCAGTTTGTTTCATCCTATGGGATTACGCGTCCCCCTTTTTTCACAGAACAAATCCTGGATCGCGAATTCATTTCGAAAAAAGTGAAAAGATTCCAAAAATATCCGAAAGTCCCGAAAAAAATCGGAGACTCATATTTATGTTTTTTCATGCGTAACGCCTTAGGTGAAAGATATTGGAATTGAATTGAATGGTTTTCTTTCACTAAAAACTGTTTCAATTTATCATGTTATGTTTATATGTAAAGCGACATAAATGTATACAACGTCTCAAAGAATTTTTAAATTGCCTTTACATACGCAAGTAATTTATATGGCTTTCTTCACCCATCTGTGTATATTCGCTAGATGGCAGTGAGTGGTTGTAGTGACACAAGGTATTGTCATCTTCTGAAACTAATGGTTCCAGTACCCTTTGAACTGTCAAACTTTTTTAACGAATAACTTAAATTATACAAAATGTAAATGATAATGTTTTTTTCACAAGATTCATTTGGCAATGATAGGAGTTATACGAGTATTTCTGTGTATCGTTTTCATTCATTCTGAGGTTAAGTCCACAGCTCAAGTCAATTATTAGTACTTAATTATTCCACGATTGGATTAGAGATAACCTAAACCTGTGGATCATTTTTAGAATAAACAGAAACTGGAAACTGAACTTTTGTAATATCCTTAGTGTGGCCTTTATCAATTACTCATTAATGTGAGATTTATAAATCACCTGCTGTTATCAGCTATTTGGTCGGGATTTCGTTTCCGATTGGGGAAGGCAAATAACGGAACAGGAAATATGGAAAATAGATTGTGATCGTTGCCGGAATGGATTACAACATTATTAACTGCTTATGACGATCAACAGACATAAATTGTCGGGTCATATCAATCAATTAGTTCACTTCCCAACTAGCCTCTTCATTTTTTCTTGCACTTTCTATAATCCATTACCCTTTTCATTGTTTCCTTTCATGGCCTTTCTCTGTAGATTTTTGCTTTATTTTTTTCATCTGTGAAACGCACTTACGTATACGTATTAAAGAGTTTTTTATCCCAAGAGATACGCGCAATTAGACTATCTCTTCTTCTTCAAGCACTAAAAAAAACTTATTTCTTTTACAAGTCTGCGTAAGGCTCATTAGTGATCCCATCCATTCGCCGTCATTCTTCTTTAACATCGCATTGCCAATGCTTTAAATTTTTCATTCCTGTTGTTTCCATTGCCTTACTACTATGGAACGAATGCTCCGTGTTGTAACCGACCAAATGCGATTGACTCGGAATTCCCTTCTCCCGAGTGCGGTATCCAACGGAAGTGAGTCTCTCTCTCCCTCTCTCTCTCCCTCCCTCTCTCTCTCTCCCCTTCCCTCTCCCCTTCTCTCTCCCCTTCTCTCTCCCCTTCTCTCTCCCCTTCTCTCTACCTCCCTCTCTCTCTCTCTTCTCCTTTCTCTACTTCTTTCCCTGGGAAGAACAATGCATTCACCAGTTTATTGGAAAGGAGTTCCCACGATTTGGTCGGGATTACGTTTCCGAATCGTGAAGGCAAATAAGAAATATTGACAATAGATAGTGCTCGGCGCCGGAATAGATTACAACATTATTAACTGCTTATGACGATCAACAGACATAAATAGTAGAGTGACATCAAAAACGGAAAGAAACAAGTGCATTGCCCCTTTTTCCTGAATTTGGGAGAGCAGATCTATTGGGAAATATAAAATAAAAGTGCATAGTCGATCACCTACGACTTCGGTTTTACACATGAATTAAGTCCTCATCTCTCGGATTGAACCACGTCACCGTTTCGTGATCCATCGCAGAACGCCTCTGAACGCTCTGAACGACTGAACTTTGATCTTTTAACTTTCGTCTCCTTTGATCCTGGTCCCATCGCCACTTCTCTCTCACCTGCCACACGCATGCTGCTTATTCATTCTGCCTGCAAATCTTACTCCTCACGATCAGCTCATTCCCTTTAGGATGGTTCGCAGTGTATTCCATTCCAGATTGTCAAACTATGTATATAGGTCAATTAAAGAAATAACAGTTTATTGGTCTGTTGATACTTCTTTATGAGAACTCTGTGGGATAAAATCGTTACTCCCTAGTTTCGAGAGCCAAATTCGTATTTGTATAGAGCTTTTTTAGCTTTTCTTATATCCCTCGGTTTAGTAGAAATAATTTTAATTAGCTAAATTATATAATGATGAGGAAGTGTAAGAGCTCGGCCGTAACTTTATAGAAATGGAGGATTGAATGACTTACGTGAATTTTTGCCTATTAATTATCTAATTTTATAGTATATGTTTATAATTTGTATATTTTAATTTATTTTTGTTAATAAATCATTTATTTAATGCAGTCAAATTTCAGCGAACTTGGCACTCGTTTTTTTTCATGAGACGGACACAAATTGATATGAAGTCATTTTATTCTAATCCCACCAGAGCAATGAAGTGATCTACACCCAGAGGAAATGTTTTTGTTGTGAAATACTGCTTTTTTCGAATTCCTCATAAAGTTTTGTCTCATATTTCATTCGCACTCATCTTTACTATAGGTTTTAGGAATGTTTGTGGAAAACTTATGAAATTTAAATATTTTGTTTCACTTCCAAAGGTTTTAAATGGAACAATGGGGAACGGAATATGATCTGGACTACATAGAATATATAATGTACCTGATATATATTTAGCATGTTATAAGTCTTACGCTATCATTGCTATATTAATTTCTTCTCAAATAATTCCTTTACCTGTAGAATTTTCTTGGCATTTTGAGAAAGTATTTCTCATGAAATGTTATTACGAAAACGTATATTGTTGCCATGAATTCCAAATGTTGATTATTTAAGTATTTGTTTCTATGTTGTTGTTGAAAACGTTCTTAAATCCTTGTGACGTTTTTTGTCCCTTCTTATTATTGAGAGTGAATGCTTGAAAACGGATTTGGATTGCATGATGCGGTTTATACGGCTTTATACCAGAGTTCCCATTCCCTTTAATCATCTGATCTTTCACTGAGATTTTGAATAACTCTTATCCGAAAATTAAGCAAATATGGTTAGTTAGCTACTAAGGATTTGTTCTTTTTTTAATAAGCTACACTTTTTTGTGAGCAACTTTGAAAACGTTAACACCAAAATGGCTATGCAGGCCGTAGATGTTGGACATCAAGTTTAGGCATTCGACTCCATGAATAGCTCCAACTCCACCTCACCGCATTTATGAATTATCAATGGTTGTCCTTAGATACATACGCCCATACCTCGACCTTCCTAAATTTCCTTTTCAGGTGCGTTTATTGTAAACGATTGGAAACGAAGGGTTAATGTTAATCTGACGAACAGTAACTACTGATAGTCTTCATAGTCCGGCTACCCATTTAAAAATAAAATTTAAGAAGGCGTGCGTACTAAATATGCACGTTTTGTGTTCGCTGTCACATTTTTAAATCTTTTCAAATTGTAAGGAAGCATATTATGTGTGAATAAAATAACTAAATATACGCATGTAGGTTATAGAAAGATAAATAACCTGTTCCTCGTAAAATTTTTAAATATATTTTTTAACTTTCATTTTAATATTTTAATTATTATTATTATCAACTGCAAATTCTCAATTTTATTTCAAACTGTCCTGAAAATTAAAAATGTGTTATCAATGATCTTTCCCATTAAACTTTGCATATAATGCTTCAATGCTATTAAGCAATAAAATACTTCATTGCTAACTATTGCACCTCTTGCGAATCCTTTCATTGCTTACCTACCGTTTTTCTAGAGCACCCCAACGTCCGATTTCCACGATTGACGTCCTCTTAAAAATGCCCTGTTTTGAACAGAGCATTGATTTTATTTCAACTTTAATTCACTTCAGAGAAACGAATTTATAACTCATCGACGATACTAATAAATTCCTTCCTTTCGAAGTTAAAGCCGCATTTCTGCGAATTCGATTGGGGGGAGGGTCATATTTCGTCGATCTGAAGTGGTGGCGCCCTTTTAGATACACCATTTTATTCCGTCTAATCTGGTATTAGAGCAGATACCCATCCCACGAGCTCGAACCTTTGCTTTTCCCTTTTACTATGCCCCAAAAGAACGGAAAAAACTGTGAGAAAGTTTAGAATCAGAGCTACGTGAAGAACACGATGAGGATATAAATTGCATTACCTAGTTGAAACGCATGGCTACGTAATCAATTATTTATGAATTATTGGGTGTTAAATTTTATTTGATAAATACATGTGTTGTTTTACATGTGCATAAATACATTGTTTTCATTTAACAGCGTTTTGTTTTCTTGGTTTCTAAATTTATCGCTCTGATGATGACTTTTACTTTCTTTGAACAGTATTTTCCAGCCTCGCCGATATGCTTAGGTATTCCTTTATAGTTTTTAAATGTGTAAAACTATTTTCACGTGGAAAATAGCATAATAATTTAAGTAGAACCGCAGAAACCGCAGGTGGACTGTTGAACGGATGTGTCAATCACACTGGGTAGATTTTATCATTAAGTAAGCACTTTCTTAACGGACACTCACCTTTTAAACCGACCATCGAGTTGAAACTGTGGTTGGTTTTCCTATATAAGAAGAGCAAGCAGTAATCTCTAAAGGCTTCTCACCCTCATCTAAATCTTGCCACGAGAGCCTGTGATATTAGAGTAATTGTTTTACTAGTGTTTTGTATCATTTTACTCTAGGAAGGTAGGTACCCTCACTTTCAATAGGTTGTTTCTTTAGCATAATTGGATGCCGCCAGTTGATTTTTTTAAATCTAGAGTAAATGGGGTCTCTTGTAAGTTTATGCTTACATTTTTATTTCATTCCCAGTGAAAATACTTTGATTTCTTTTCCTTTTCCATAACTGTGCTACGGAGTGTGCGATAATTTCGGAGACAGAAGCTTATTAACATTTGTGCAAAGTATTAATCCACTACCATGAAAACAATTGACCAAATTTGATTTTATTATTTAATGTGATCGTATTCCTTATTATACTTTATTTCTCGAATAGACGTATCAACAAATGGTCGGAGCAAAGGCATTCTTTTATAATAATATATAATTGTCTAATGCCAGAAAATTTTTCTCTTTACGGCTCAGATAAATAAACCACAGCTGTTTCTGCGAAAAACCGTATATTTGTCGTTAAGATTGAAAATTAGGCTATAATTATAACTCGATATGTTTGTAAATAATGATGACAGATAAGACCTTGAGTAGGTACATATCTATACTTATCCAAATTTGTAATCTAAGAAAGTATTGAGCATCAAGCTATATTATTGAGATATAATTCATTTCTCCTTTCGTTTCAATGGTACCTTTCCACAATTTGTTTCAGTAAAAATAAATAGAAGATGTTCCTTGATAGTATATTATAATATTATTTTAAAGACTTTATACAAGTTTTCTTTAGTTATCTTGCTGCTCTATTAACTAAAATCTGTCATTATTGTATCATTTAATTAGTGTTGTTTCAATAAGTTATTTACATATTTAACTGGTGGAGATGAAATAAATGGAAGGGGAAAACTCTCTAATAAACTTGACCTTAAAATAATTTATATATAATTCACACTAGGATTCGAAAATTCTCAAATTTTATATCTCTTAATTTATTAATAATTTGTATAGTTTTCAATAAATATTAAATTTACGAAACAAAAAAATAGTGATAGATGTGTTTGCTCTACTCAAAATGTATGATGCATTGAGGAAGTGTTTTTTTTCACATTGAGATAGATATCTGGTACTAATTCACAGCTCATGTGACATTTATTTTTCAAAATATCTGTTCTAGCAAAAGCCACCTTTTACCCGATGATAGTGTTACAAAAAAATAAATTATTCATTATATAGTTGGTGAGCACTCATTCAACCCCTGGCGTTATCATTGGATGAGAATTTCCGAAATGAGATCCTGATTCATTTCATTTGGCACCGCCGGCTCGTGAACTAGAAGCATGTAGCGTGCCCAGCTATTCAAGGGCATTCACTCCCTTCAAGTGCCTTCAGTGAATGCGGACCCCACCTACTATGTAACTTTCTCTCCTGTATTGACATCTTTATTATTCCCTTGGTCTTTCAACGCGGCCAGCGGCCGCATGCAATTGGAAGGAAGGGCCGGATGTGGAATGGGACGGATGAGACCGATAGGTCGTATACGATTCGCGGGAGTAAAGGCAAGAATGCCAATCGATGACTCGGTGGTAATGGGATGGGAGGGGCAAAGAGTGGATGAATGATTTAGATCACCCCGCGTTGACACTGATGCAGTGCTTCATAACTTGAAACCACGATATGACGCCCGGCCAGCATAAACAGCTTTAGCTACGTTCAAATGTTTATTTAAAGTATGTAATTTTTTTTAAATTAATGGTTATGTCGTGGTAGTTATTAATTGGTTAGTATATACGTTTTGAGTAATTTCTGTGTTAAATCAAAAATTTAGACATTCACGTGATATTGTCCCAGAGACGCAGTAAGTATAGTCTGCCTGCCTGTCGTAGATAGTAGGAAAGTGGCCAAATGGAATTCATGGAATAAAGCTTTATTAAAGGTGTTCGGTTTTAGTTCACAATTCAGTTTACTTTTGATTATTATAATTACAATATGACTTATGTACGTTATTCATATTCCACGTTGTACTCCTATGACCTGAGTAGCGTGATGAAGACTGTTAATTAATCACGTAGGTATCAATCACAGTAATCAATCTGAAGGTCGGTTTGGTAGGTGATGATAGGGTTCACTCAGTACTAAGCCCAAAGGCAATGACATACACGTAGGGTAGGATGGTCAGTTCCTTTTCTTGTACTTGCAGTTTACCATGATGACTTGGTACCCGAAAAATGGTACATAGCTTGGGTGAAGCTGAGGGTGCGAAGAGGCATCACCGGGAATCGAACCCAGGCCTTCCGGTCAGCAGTCCAGCGCTCTAACCACTGGACTAACTCCCTTAGGCCCCCTTACTTAAGTATAGCATTTAAAAATTGTTTC
>LYUA01000183.1:429021-440073 GCA_002093875.1 Calopteryx splendens
TAAAACTAAAAAAGACTAAATATAGGGGAATAGGGGATGGTGCATTTTTGCTTTCGCTTTCTTCAAAAATGACGATAAGGCAAGGGCAAGTGTTTTATGGGCATGTGTGGGGGACCAAGATTAAAAAGGGGCGTTGGTGGATTAGGATCTTGAAATTTCTCTTAAATCAATGCATGTAAATTATTCTCCGTCTTATATTGTTGGTATTTTAATTTGGAATTTGAAAATAATTGTATGGGTGCCATGAGTTATCGAGATATATTTAGGAAAATTAATACCTCAGAAACAATAAATTCTCCTCCCTGCAAACATCTTGATAAATACTGTAAATAATTATCATCATAAGTGTTTTCAATCTTAAGAATGGTTGACTGCAGCCCTCCATTCTTCCCTATTCAAAGCTATTCCTTTTTGTCCAAATAACTTTTATGCTTTATTTCCATATTTATTTTTTTATGTTCTTGTCCCTTGGCTTTCTTCGCGTGACCTTCTCTTAAATATTTCCTAACTAATCCATTGTACCTCAAGATGTGTCCAATTCATCTCTATCCTCTATGTTGTATTTTCCTCCTCTGCTCACATATATACTTCTTCGTTCCTCACTTAATGTGCCCATTTAATCTTCAGCATTCGTTTCAAGCAACATGTTTCGAAGAATTCCCCGCTGGCCTTATTTTTCAATGGTCCATGCCTCTGATGCATAGAGTACCATGCTCCAAACGTACTTTTTGACTCACAGCTTCCTTGTTTGCGATCTTATTTTCTTTGAGCATTTATTTGCCTCTTCATAAATGCTTTATAAGCTTGACCTATTCTTTTCTATGTATCTATCGAGTTTCTGCCACGCCATGTTATACGGTTGCTGAGTTAGGTAAAGGATTCCACTTGCTCTAGTTTTTTTCCTCGAAATGCGATATATGTGCGATTTCTCTCTTCCGCATACTAGGATTTTAGTTTTCTTCTTAATAATTCTCAAATTATATTACTGAAGATTATGGTTCATAGCGTCCAGAGATGATTAATTATTAAATTTTAAAAAATTACTATTATATAAAATTCAGTAAAACCTCGTCTTTTTGCTTGATCTACGGTCTGCACCCGAGAGTTTTTAGTCCCTCATAGAAAAAACAAAAGTAAAAATATAAACAACTCTTGTCGAGTTCGTCTCCCATTTTGAAGGTAATATTATGAAAGGCCATGTCTCGGCGGAATCACGCTCACCGGAACATTTTCTCTCGAACGAAGACGAAGCTGTAAGACTGCCGCTGCGATGGAGCATCGGAGTGGAGCCCTGCAATACTATATTTTTTCTCATTTAATCGCAAAAACTATTAAGTACTAATTCCTTGCAGAAAGCTAATTGGCCAGATCCCAAAATGGTGTTGTATGTTCACCGTAATGGTGCAATTGATCTATTTTTTTTAACTATTTATAATAAATGTTAGTTTTAAAAGTGTCACCGGCACAACGTAAACTGTCCAAAAGTACTTTAGAAATGTCTGTAGACTCACCGAATGAGTTAGAAACTTTTTTTTTCAGTTTTTTTATTATGGGGGTTTCCAGCGTAGCTAAGCTAAAATATTTGCAATTTTTATTTCACTTGTGTTGAACTTTTGTAATGTATTCCATAAAAATGGAATTTACCTGTAAAAATTGTAGAATTAACTCAATCAGCTGAGTATCTGTGCACGGGATATGATAACGTATTCTAAAAACTTATCAAATAATAATGCCCTTATTTCGACCAAAAATTCAATACAGTGCCTCAATTTATGGAATTTTTCCTGGCGCTTCGAAATACGAAGTTGGAGTTTATTATCCTCCACAAGAACACATACAGGCACTCTCCTATCCTCAAGTTCCCTGCTTCCGTAGAAAGGCAAAGCATGATACGGAACGCGGCCGTTTTCAATTTTTCATGAAGGTGAAATCCAAGATTTGCTCTCATGTTGAGATACAAGGTGAGGAGTTCATCAATATTGAATCCAGTCCTGGCTGGGATCCTGTGGTACTTTTCACTTCTGAGCGTATTCGTTGAAGGGTTTTAATGTATATTTAAGGCTTGTGGGTCACACCTTTACACCAGATTCTCTTCAAAGTTTCTTACCTAAAAATCTTTTGTTATCGGTCTCTCACTTCACTTGAACGTAGGTGTAGAAAGCAGAATAATTCCTAATGTGATCATTATTGTGTGCTATACAGGCTATTATAGGGAAGGATGTTAACATTAACAAGTATGCGCATTAAATATAAAAATGAACACCACCTGATTAGTGCAATTCGCAGTTAACTTCCTCATAAATGAAACTGTACGAGTAGGATTTTCGGCTCCAAATCCCTTCTGTAATTCTGTCGGCAAACAAGCGTGATAGAGTTAGAATTTTTTGCGGACTGCCGCAAAACGAAGATATGTATTACCATCCTCATACCGTTATATTAATTACGAAAACATGTGTTGCTTCGGTTAGAATGCCTGATAATTTCAAGAAAAGACACGAAAACGTACGGTAGTATTAGCATGCTGAAAGCAACCCTAAATAGATCACAGCGATGGCATGCAGCATAAATAAGACGTCAACTCCCGTAGTATCTCTTAGCGTCTCCCATTGATCCATCGATACACGATGCATTACAAATAGTGTTGAGGTAGGATATAGTCAAAGGGAGGTTGGTGAATGACAGAAAGTGAATAAACCACGTCGTCACGGAATTGTGGGCAGTTACATGCATTGTTGTTGAATTAATAAAATGAAAAAATAGGTAGCGAGTTGCTCCTACGTGGAAAAGCAATTTTTTCTCTTACGTTCCACATTGCTCTCCAGTACTTCCATCTGGTGTATTAATATTACCACGCTTGCAATGAACTAAATGTCATCATCCCGGCGGCCATGATCTCCAGCTTCCCCCGTACGGAGTGAGATTGCTGTCCCTACCTCACCCGTTCCTAAGCCCAACGGTGTGTGATGGTAATAATAATAGGTTGCCGAAATATTTTGGATGCCATTGGTTGGCAGCAGCCTTTTTTTAAGTCACTGCGCCATCATAATGGTGTTTCCCAGTATTTTTAGCATACGGCCTTTCCCAGGGATAGCCCCTCATGTACTCCCGAGTGCCGCAGCTTATTCTCAATGAACTGTTTATTTACCGAATAGGTTTGATTAATGCTTCCTTGCACTCGCAGTTATCCCACTCGATATCCCGAATTCGGTCCATCAGCCGCAACCCGGTGAACGCAGTCGATAGCTTTAAGCCGCGAGGAGTAGAAAATGTAAATAATTGAAGCAGAAATTGGGATTGCGAATGGCGAGAGAGCGTAAGCTTTTGCTACAAGATGATGATATGATCTGATGGGCTGTGGCTCCGGCTGCATAGCAGGTGTTGTGATTTTTCTGCATTTAATACTAAACCGTTTGGAGAAAACCAGGTTAGAGCTTGTGCAAGGGCATAACTTGATAGATAACTGAACTCTGAGGGTTTCTTGTAACTTTGTATGAGAGTGGTATCATCTACATACATTTTAATGTTATAAGTAATAAGACGGTAAGTTAATTATCATCACAAGGAAGAATAAGGTACCAACTGACCCTTGGGGTACATCATATGTCACTGGAAGAGTATTGATCTAATGTCTTTGGATTCCACAAGTTGAGTTCGATTAGAAAGATATGATCTTATTAGTTTGAGTTCATTAGCTTGAGTTCCATAGTACCTAATCCAGATTTCTTAGAATCAGCAGGTACGAGACACAATAAAAGCTTTAGTGAGGTCATATATTGTTATAATACTACCAGACCTCTCTTCGAAAGAATCCAAATTGTCTGAACCACACAATTTACAGTTTGGGTAGTTGTCTTTACAGACAAGAAACCAAACTATCTTGGGGAAAACAAACTATTGATTCCAACATGAGTATTGGTTTATTTTTAATTATCATCTCAAATATTTTCCCGAAGATGGGAATGACAGAAATAGGTCGATAATTGGAAGGTTCATCCCTATCGCCCTTTTTAAAAATAGGTACTTTTTTGGCAACCTTGAGACCATAAGGGAAGACTGGAAACATGTATTAAAGATTATCGATACAGGTTAAGCAATGTTAACAATTATTGCATTTAATAGGTCTTTAGACAAGACATAGATATATGCAATTTTTGATAAAAGACAAAAAACATTATTTTCCCACTAACTTTCCACAAACAAAATGTTTGTGGAAAAATAAAGTTTTTTGTCTTTTATGATGAATCGTAAGTAACGGTCTGTACCGTCAACTATTTGTTTTTTATTTTTTTCAATTTTTATCAACAGAGAAAGTTATTGTGGCGAAGAAATATTTACATTTGAAGTAATATATTCAATGGAGTTTAGGAAAATTTTTACTAAAACTAGCTGGAGTAAAGGAGACATCCAGGAAAGATTTATCAGCTCGTATTCCATCATTTATTACTGTCCAGGCAACCCTGTTTCTAATCTCTGAGTTCAGTATTCATATTGTGTCCTTTCAGTTTTACCTGTCTAACATTATAATTATATTATATCCTAGCTCTTTTTTAGACAATTTTATCAGATTTCACATTGAAGGTAATGTACAGGTCATGTAGCCTGACAGGTTAATTTTTTAAAGCGTTTAAATCAGGTGTAAACCATTTAAAACTGCCGTTTATAGGGTTATTTAACCATAGTTTTTTTGGGAATGGACTGTTAAAAAAATCCATACATTCTTGGAAAAACAAATATAGATTTAAATCCCCATGTTCAGAAGTTATTAGAGTGTTCAATTACCATTCAACGCTCGACAGTAAAATATTTAATTTATTCAATCTATTTAGGTTAATCTCTCGTGTCAGAGTTGTTCCTTCATTAGATAGATTAGAGAAGAATCTCACCAATTACCTTTATTTAGCTTAAAATATAACTCGGAACCTAACAAGAGCCCGGACAAGATGTGGAAGCTCAATAATTGCACCAATTGAACCGTCCCACATTAAGAGGATTTAATTTTTAAATGTATTTCGCAGTTCAAAGCTTGTTCCCCAAAACGTAATACAAAGTACTTGCCAGTTTCGAAGTTCTGCGTATTGCTATTTGCTTTTATATAAAAAAATATAATTCATTTTATACCGCGGTGCTTTGTAGCAGGTGTACATACTAGTGTAGTTTTAAATATTCAGTTATAAATTAGCTATTAATTCCTCCCTGCATAGATTCATTGCCAAAATATTGAGAGAAAACGTCCTGTCCACGTTTACCTACTTTTTCTGCAAAAAAGCTGAACTCTTAGAAAGTTATGTAGCCCTCAAAACGTATCATCATGACTCCAGTGGCTAGTGGGAAATTTTAATGTAACTTATTAGGTAATTGAAATGTTTAGATACCAACTGTTGGTTATTGTATAATCTAAAATTATTTCTATGTTGATAAGAACGCAAAAGTTATTCTTCTGATTTCTATCCTTTCCATTCGACGGAATGTTCATCTTTAGCCCCAACATTTCTTCTGCTGCTCTGCAAATAATTGACTTTTCTTGTATTATCGTTCTATTAATTTTCCTACTGTCGTATCCATGTACTTGAGTCCCATGTACATTTCTCTGCCATATAATGTCTGCCAGATAAAAGTAGTAAAGCTAGTTATTGTGTTCAGATGAATTCATTTATTGATTCATTTATTTGGGATAGTAATGTCCTTTCCCATATTAGATAGAGTTGTATGATGGCCAAATAAGTTTTTTATGATAATTTAATTTTAAATGCCTCCCTGTCGTTGACCAATAAAAATTATTAATACATTGCGTAAACTAACTGTTTAGATCCGACTTTATTTATGGTTAGCCGGATTGATGCCAGTATCTTCATGATGCCTGTTTTTTCATGTTTTCCATCTTACAATTTGACCCCAGTAAAAATTGTCTATTTTGATACTTAATTCTTCTGTTAGCTGGTGATAACCCTAATTTTAAAAATATTATTTTGAATTATTTTACTACCTTGTGTTTAGCATTCAACAATACCACAAAAATATTTTATTGGGTGAAAATACTTACAAAATTAATATTTGGCCCGTCGGGTGGTCTTCGTAGATGCTTAATTATTTGTATTTTATTTTCCCAAAAACCCACTGCATGGGAAGGTATTCGATTTATGTCAGTTTAATTTCAAATCCCCAATTATTCCAGCTTTATGCTCTCGTGAGCTGAATCAAAAACGGGACTGACTGATACAGCCATACTTTCCACATTCTACAGTTAAGTTAAATATTCGGAAAATAATTTCGTTATAAGCACTGTAAAAGAAAATGCCATGAATACGTAAACGTGTTAAGAAACAGGTGTACACGTTTCCCAAGTGAGTAAACGCAGTAAGAGATGAAAACGAAATGGAATTCAAAACATCCAACGAAAGACGAGGATTTTGCATCGATAAAATATTCAAGTTGGGGGAGAGCACCTTTTTTCAGGTCTAGGAAACCCAACTTGGTATTCATAGTCATGAAAAAGTGAGCCATTTGCGTCCCAGATTTGAATCCTAGGTCGAAAATCATCGAATGGATTGAATTAATACAGGCTATTCAAAGAGGTGAGCTTTATTCAATTGAAAATCTTTATTTTAAAGTCTTGCACTTGAGCACCAACTCGAAGGAATACTGAATACCCATCTGAGTCTGGAGTATTTGTTTTAACTAGTCTGTGGAAACTTGTCGATGCCTTTGAATGGAAAATATTACGTAGATACTAAATAGTAATGTGCATAAATTCAAAACTCGACACTTATGTTTGAACCATATCAATTAGTAGGTCATATATCTTGGGGAGTGAATCATACTTAAGAAGGTAGTAAAATTCAGCTGATAGAATGAAATGCTCTTGTATAAAATTTCCAAAGATACAAATTCAACTCCCAAGGGAATTGAAGCTGTTACTATTAGTACTAGAAATCTTTGGAAGTTGTTAATATTCCCAATCAATTTGGGCGATTTTGTGTGAACTTCGTGAAAGTGCCTTGATGCTTCGTGGTTTGAGAATGCCCTCTCTGCATTTCCTTAAATCTCAGCAGAAATAATTTGTCTGAAATATGGAAACCATAAAAATTTTAAATATTTTTTCCCAGAAAGTGTTTAACCACGAATTCTTTGGGATGCAAATGCAAAGAACAGAGACACTTCTTGTGGAGCGTGATCAATGAGAACCGATATTGCGGCTGGCCCAAAATCACGATCATTTCCATGGAATTTCTTTCGCTAATAAAACTGAGTTTTTTATTCGTGTGTAAAAAATTATCAATAAAAAGCTAAATCTTTTGTTACGTTTCAACGGTAGCGAAAACATAATATTAATCGACACAGTCATTTAGATTTTTTTAGTATCTAATAACTATATGTGTAATTCCAAATTTTAAAAATATATTGTTCATAATATCAAAATCCTCCTGAAAACGTGTAAAACCCTCAGCGAGAGAGCTAAGTGGGTTCATATTTGGAAGGATCGATGGAAAAGTTTTGAGACGGCTGCTTTAAGAGCATTGATGTTCTTTCTCCTCATCCTTCCGAGATTTAGGTGTCGTAGCAAAGGTCATCCCTGGCGACGGCAATCTTCTCATTTCTGATGAGAAAAAAATGTCTGCCCTGGATGTTGAATGCTAGAAGGGATAAGGGACACTCGAAGGAAGTAGTCGCTGGAGTAGTTCCTCTCTCCCTAATCCTGGCCCTTATGGCTGTGAAAAATAGATTTAATGAGCTGGTAATTTTTTTTTAAATATTCTTGGCTTATTCGCTGTCATATTATTACGTCTTTGTTACCCAGTTTTTAATCTTCATGGAATTTTTAGTCAGTCAGTTCATTATTACTGAGCAATGAAAATCAATTCCCCCATTCCATTAATATTTACCGTTTTAATTTAGGAGACAACAAGATATGGCTGATTTGATGATATACTGTTGACATTGACTTTTATGACTGGTTAACAGAAATCATGAATTACATAAAATTTAGATATATTCAAGGCAATCAATATGTGTCATCTATGCTCAAGTAAAGTAATATTCTCTTTCACAGTTCATTGTATTTACTTCCTTATTTTACATTAGGAATATTAATTTAACTCCACATTGTATTAATATTATAATTACGACCCCATGTTTATTGGACAAGGCCTCGGTCAGATAGGATATGAACGAATATTATAGAAATGGTTCATTGCATGTAGAAACAAAGGGTTCGTCATTTCATTTAATTATGATTATGTGTATCGTCAAACTGTGATTAGTTAGTTGCTTATTTAATGCGTTTTTTTGTAATATACAGGTGGAATCACTTTGTATTTCCTTTAAAAAAGCCATACTGTCTAAACTTGTGTCGAAGGCTTCCGCGAAGTTTTGTAACTGGAATTCGATATTTCCGATGATCCATCGCGTGGTATTTCTAGTGACGATAACAGTCGCATCCTTTCCAAAACTCCTAGGTCTTATTCGAGAGAGGTGGTATCGAAAAAAAAATCCAATTTGAGTTATCCAATATCACTCAAAATGTATTCAAGAGATAAGGATTTCTGAGACTTGGAATTTCTGGATTGGATGCAAAATGTGGTCTTATAAGCGGTGATTTTCGGTATTTCCTTCTTTCCGAAGATACGCTAGGTTTTTTTTCCATTTTTTTCTAAATATAAATAGGTACCTTATCAATTATTAATATGTGTGCGGAAAATCTGATCGTTCTTTGTGCTGTAAATGTTCACACTTGCATCGAATTAATGGTATGTTTTTTATGTCTCGTCAAACTGAAGATTAGCTTTAACCTCGGGTTAAAGCCAAAAATCGGTTTTATAATCGCTAGTTAAGTCCACACCCATAGCTAAAGTACTACTTAGCTAAAATACGATGTTACTACGATTAGGACGTTTATGTTTACTATCGAGCAGTCTGGATTATTTATAAAATCGGTCTTGTTGGTGAATTCCACGTTATATAAATGTCCACGTTAACTAACGAATGATTGAATGTCACATGAAATTATAAAACCAGGACTTAGTAAGAAAAATCACCAAATTCAAAAATGTGTGAAGCTAAACTGTTGCTTCGTTCACTTAATGAATTTCTATCAAAATCTTCTGCTGCAGTAAAGTTGAATCCATGCAGATATATAGACTTTTAAGGTTATCCTGGAGGAAAAATACCTCCGAAGATGATAATAACAGTAACTCTAATTGAATCCTTTAATAGTGAAGGATGAAGAAGAAATAAAGGAACAACGCCAAGAAGTTCATTTTCATTCGTTATTCATCGAATCTATACCCAGAAGGCAGTTAATGAAATTAATGGAAATACTGCAGAGTGTGAGCATACGAAGAGAAATATCAGCATTGACGCTGCTTTTTGCTAATATCTTAATGTAGTGACAGGGAAAGAAGAGCCACTGAAAAGGATATTTGTTAACTTGTAGAAAGTCCTGAAAAATTAAAGCTAGGGAATGAAATCCGAGCCGAACAGGGCCGAGTTAATGTTCTATGACGGAATTTCAATCAAATATCAATCAAAAACTAAAATGAATGGAAACATTTTGCATTCGCATTGAATCAATACGAAAGACATAGAGCCAAGCGCAAGCCAAGAAAAACATCCTACGATCATAAAAATCTGCTTACAATGCAAATTAGAGAACACGATTGTGATGTACATCTAATTCTTTACGGACACAAAGACAGCAGAAAAGTTGGAGAAAGGATAATTAAAACTAATTGTGAAATTCTATCGAAGAATGATGAAAATATAATGAATGGATCGAATAAATAGAGAATAATTTATACGGAGAGCAGAAGAAAAATGAATTCAAATGTATTCACTGAATAAAGATAGAATGAACTTATCAGATATATTTGAAAGAACGATAACTCGCCTATTTGAGCTATGGTAGGGAAAGTGAGCGGGAGGAAGCGAAATGCGACAGTAAATCAATGGAAGATGCGCCACATATGATGTCCATTTATAATTTGGATTTTCCATGAGGATTTATACTTACCTAATGTTATAAAGAACCTGATAATATTTTTCCGCGATATTTTTTGTATTTTTCCTAATTTAAATATTGCATTGTGACTCTAATTCACATTGTCAATATTAAATGAATATAGAAGTAGGTATTCCACAAAGTATAAAAATAATTAAATTTGATAAGGTGAGAGTTTTTAATTGAACCTTTTAATCTAAAATTAAAATTATAAATGCAAACTAAGTCGCACCTAAAAGGGAATCATGTTGGACAATTTCTGTGAATTTCTCATATTAAGAGTGAATTCTATATTAAAGATCTACATCAAATTTAACTCGAATAATTTGAAAGTCTTAAGAGAGCAGGGCTCACATATTACAATGAATTTATGTAAAATTTTAGGACTGATAGTTATTATGAGTGGAAAAAGATTTAATGCACTCTCTGATGTAGCCAATCTTCTAAATCTCACTCATTAGTTGCCAAGGTGAGTATCATAAATCCGATATGAATACCGTAAAAGTGTTGTTTCGTCCGCCATCACTTGAAAATATTTAAAAATGGTTTCAGATAACTGTGGGTATTTGCAGTCCCTTTAACCGGTAGACAGGTATAATATCTAAAGAAGTCCATCCCGTTTGGATAAGAATCATAGATGCGATGAGTGTAATGCCAAGGTTAATGGATTTTAATGGATATTTGTCTTTATATAAGCCCTTTTGCTTTCAGGAAAGTTGTGATCAAAAATGTTATTATTAGTCGCATCGGAAAGTACGATTTCCTGTTAGGGACAAACAATTTGCTCTTCATAATTTAGCGTATTGCTCTTATTATAAGTTATCCACGTATTTTTTCCTTTCATTCATGCATGAACTTTATTTTAAAATTTCTTCGATAATTCTCAATGATAAATACATATGGAAAATCAAATTAAAAATTATAATGGAATTAAATTATCCGCTTTATACAACTATACGTTTCATCAAAACATCATTTATCATCAGTCACAGTAATTAATCCGAATGTCGGTTTGGTAGGTGAGGGTAGAGCTCACCTAGTACTAAGCCCAACGGCGT
>LYUA01000183.1:531774-543829 GCA_002093875.1 Calopteryx splendens
TGGCACCCAAAAATTGGGTGCCAGGATTATGCAGCTTTGGTGACTGAGGGTGCCAAGAGGCGTCACCCAGGATCGAACCTAGGCCCTCCGGTAGTAGCCTAGCACTCTTAACCACTGGACTAGCACGCCCCGATATGCATAATGAACAATCGAAAAAGAAAGGGTTATTTTAGGGGTGTATCCATCAGAAACCTACCTTAACCGGTAGATTACCATAAAAAATAAATAAAATGCATGGCAAGTGATTAAATTGAAAGACAATTGTATTGAGCCTTCATGAGACGAGGATTGTAATATGTAATGCGTTTTTGAATCATCTCAAATTTATCCTAAAGTAGTAATAAGTGGGTTCTTCTGCCTGAGACTCGAGAGAATTTTAAATAAAGGTGTCACGACCTATGGCTGTCACCGTCACAGTCTATCAATCTTAGGTTGTTTGTTAGGCCTTCAAGCTCTTCAGTTCCTAGCTGTTCTTAAAATTTCTTTCATAGTCTATTGTACTTAGCGTTTTCCATCAGTTGATTTTTATAATTCATACGCGGGCGTCGACTTAAGTTGTTTCTTTCATTTTTCTCCATTTCTGCCCTGTCTTCAGGAAAGAATATTGGCATAATATCCGTCCAGCCATAAATGCGTTAAAATATTTTCTAGGCTGCTCAGTTCCTTTGCAAATCTGTACGATCACTGGATCGCTGTATACCGTTTAAATAACTATTTGGGTGTTGCTCAACTTCAGTTTTCGTTTTAGCTGTCATGCTATTTGAGGAATGGACGTTTAAATGGTTTGCTTGCTATGGCGTGGTTGATTTTGATTGTTCCCGGCAGAATGATGCTAAGTTATCACGTGCCCGAATATTTGGACTTCAGCTATTATTCTTGTAAAAAAATCGAATTCTCACTGAGGGGGGGAGAGCATATTTTCTTTCGGTATCATTATATAGCTATCGAAATGTTTGGAAAAGCCTGCAAAACCATCAAGGATCCAAGGGGGATGATCACGCCCATTGGCCCTTTCCAACCCGCCACTTGCCTGGTTTGAGGATGCTATGAATCGCGATAAAATTCATAAATAGTGTAAGGTCGTAGCTTTTGTTTTTACTGTCTTGTTGGCTGTTTTATTTACGTAGCTGTTTCTGCCAATGTGTTGGTAATATTAACAAAAACTTCATACTCGTATTGCGTTTATTTCTTGGCTTGCCTAAAGTTGGTGTAGAATAGGAAGGACTGAAAACTTTCCGGTATCATCAATAAATTATTACTATCATCCTCACACATTTCTGATCTTGATCGTTTTATTACGTGAAACTTGATGACAGTTACTAAAATCCTATTTTCTGCAAATTATTGGCTAGGCCTACTGGTAGCCTACATTGGCTAGGCCTACCTCTTTCTACATTTCCTTACATACTTCATTGGATTTTAAAATTTAATTTGCTTTTCAAATTTAATAGACAAGATAGGTGTGAATTGAAAAATATGCCTTGAATACATTACATGATCTCTTGGTGCTTAATTATTTAGAACTATTGATGAAACTTACATTCCCATTTTTTTTGACTGCACCCCTCATTTTCCACTCATTTGCGTGAATTTAAATTATATTCGTCATTTTTCGAATGTACAGGTGGAGGCAGCGAAGTCACGTGCCGCCAGAATTGAGGTCGAATGACTTGAAAATAACTTTACAAAGCTCCACACACTTCATTAGACCACATCGCGATTTCAATGTCGAAGCTCGAAATCATAGTCTGCACTAGTGAAGTGTGTGAAATATTACTTAGTACTTTTTCTTTCATAATGGAATAATTTCACATAGGCCTGGATACTTTGCAAGAATAAAGCTAGTTGTGATAGTGAATAGTATTTTAAGCAGCTGTTGTATTACCAGCGGCAATGGAAGCTGATAATCTACGAATACGAGTCCCATTTATAGCGTCCTCAGTAATTATTTATGTCTCCTTTAAAAGGATTGTCGATCTTTTGATGATTTTTCCAGCTTTTACATTCATTGGCGACTTTACCCCCGCATACTGAGGATATGGTCCTGGGAACTGGGGGATCCAAAAATGTTGACATGGGAGGCACACAATATGGGATATAGAAATGATTGTACCTCCGCATACATTATGGGATATAGAAATAAGTGGACCTCCGCCATTGCGTATACATAAGTAAATAGAATCAGCAGAATCAGTAAAAAAATCTTGGACGGCTGTGCTAAGTTTTTAAATAATTTTTTTTTAAATTTTGAGCGAGGAGACATAGGGGCCCTGGATACAGGGGCCCATACCCCCTGGATCCGCCACTGACCCCTGATTTGAATCCAGGTGATGTCTAGCTAAGTCCAAGTTTTTTCTTTTCCTGACTACCGGAAGTTTCCCAAGAAACTACAGGTAGCCCAGGAAAAGGAATGAGCCCCACTACCCCGTGTTCGAATTTCACGCCGTAGACATTCTAGTATTAGGTTTTATTTACTTAACCTATCAAACCAGCCCTCGCCTTAGAATCTGTGGTTTGCTTTTTTATCGTGTTAGGTTTCATGCGTCGAAAATGATGTACGCTTATCAGATTTTTGAAGCACTTCAGAACAAGACAAACAGCATTGTACCCTGTCTTATTGTCACATTTAACACACTGTAGTCACGATACCACAACATGGGAGTCCAATTTGCATTTTATTATCTTTTTTCCTATTACCTCTCGTCAACCCTGCTATAATAGCTTTCAACAGTCTTCTGTAACTCTCTATTTCTGTTGTCCACTTTTTCTGCCTTATAATGTTTTCCACCTATTCTCCCTCTCCACCCACTGATTATCAGGATTGCTCGTATGTCTACATTATTATCCAGCTCAATACCGATGAAAAAATGTCATGGAAAGCCTATAGGGATCAAACAAGAAACCCTTTTTAATTTTGCGTAGGTAGGACTGACTACCTTCCTCATGTACGTTTCACTCTGCATGTTAAGATGAGGATATTAACCCCACCTTAGCAGTAGCAAGAACTTTTCACATCAAACTGCCCTCCGACCTCCCGTAACCTATCCTGGTTCATTAACCCTCCGACCTGCGACTCTACGAATTCTTAATTAGATATCTCATCTTTTGTATTGAGAAAAAGAAGAATCTTTATATGATCTCATCTCAACGGTGAACTGCGCGAAACTCCTGAAGAGATTGAATTTATACGTGAATACCTAATTTGTGCTCTTAATAAAATCTTTCGTAAATCGTGTTTCCTTTCCATAACCGCATTAATTGGGCATTCAGGGATAGTATGGCGCACAGCATTGGCGACGTTTCTCTTTTTTCAGATGTTGCCGAGCAGTGTGTATCTATTAGCTGCTTGATCTTTATGTTAGCAATCAGGTGTGCCCCCAATCGCCACCCTTCTCAATGGTGGGTGAACAACCCCTTCCCATTGGCACGAGGTTTCCAGGTGATTCGATTGTATTGCGGAGATACTCTAGGTATCCTGGCCTCTATACGTTATCATCAGCAGCCTTCTAATCCGTTCGGCAATTGTAGAAGTGAAATTTTTAAAATGTTATATATTCTTTTTAAATATTACAATAAATAATTAGTCTGGGCCCTTCCTGTGGAGAGATGCAAAAGTTTGAATGCATTTTTAAGCTAAGGATGCGAATATTTATCGTAAGAACACAGAACTTGGAATCGGGGATTTTCTCCTTCTGTGATTGGGGTAGTAGGTTGTGGAGAGATTGTGAAGGAAAAGGGAAGAATTGTAAGCTTAAGCTTAATGTATATATTTGAAGGTGTTATATCCATCTACTATGGACCAAAATGTTGGAGTCACTAAAGAATAAGGGGAGTTGTCTGAAGAGAGAATAATTACAAGGAATCTCTCCATGTAGCATAAAGTTGTAATAGGAGTAGTCAACAACAGGGCGGCGTGAGTTGAATAGGGAAATTAGTGATGCAGGGATACAGTTAATATCGAACACTAAGCCCCGCTAGCAATGGCAAGGAAATTCTTGAAGAATGACGCAGGACGGTGAGAAGGTACGATATGGATAAAATGCATCAGTTTTGCGGGTGTCGTTTTTATTGCAAAATTTCCATAAAAGTAAGTTAAAAAAAACCTCCTTATGTAAGAGTCTCGGGGCCATTTCATATTTTCTTTTCCTGATCATAAGAGAGCCCTTATATCTTGTCAACTAAGCGCTCACATCGCCTCGATAAACTTTTAACAGCTAGCTGTTGTACTTTGGTGTTTTAGCTGCTGAATTGTATGTATTTGCATTTCACAATTTATAGAGGGTATCTGCCGTGGTAAAAGGTTGACTTTTTAAATCTCCCAAGCAATAGTTGCGGCCAATAATGGTCGTGTGTGGAACTTTAAAAAAATGATGACCGTTTAAAATTCCGAGGACTTCCTACTGGTCCTATCCTCAAATATCCTTCCTCTCGCGCCTCTAACAGCGATGTGGGAAGACCTCGAGTGGTGGAGACCAGAAATAAGTTGTGAATCCCCCTTGCTGGGGGTCGGGGGGATTTGCTGCGGAGCAGTGTGGGAGAATGGTTAGTCTGGCGTTTGACGTCGTTCACTGAACCTCAGTCCAGTTTTTCTCATTCTTCTTCTTTTTAGGCATCGTAAAGACGAAATACGTCTATTTTGTGTGCTTCGCCAAAACAGCCGATCCTGACAAATAAAGAGAAATTGCTGAAAAGGTTAATTTAAAGCTGTGATTTTCTCTCCCACAATTTCGCGACCACAGCGTGTGCGGGTTGTTATTATTAAAACTTACAACATTATTGAAACATATCTTTCCTTAATTCGGTACGCCCTTGCAGTGACAAACGGGGTAATATGATGTAGAAATGTCTCTGTAATCTATAAACGACGCATAACGAACGCAGCTTGCTAGTTTTTTCCTAGTTGATGTTTTTACGGTTTTGTCAAAAATATTGAAAGCGAAGGTTTTCATTTCCTCCCTCGTCCATGAACTAAAAGTATTTAAGGTTTTTTTGCCTTAAAAATTATTGCGTATACTTTCTATATCTTTGGTAATTAAACATATTGGATGACTCCATTGCGCTGTGCAGGTTAAGTGTATGGGATCGTAACGATTGAAATATATATTGCAATAGAACCTGTGATGTATGGTTTTGGGTTGCGGTTGTAAATTTCCATCCATGGTACCTTATTTAGGTACTATCCTTTAACTTTCCGGTAATGACGAGAGATAATTTATTATATAATACCCGGATGTACATTGCTAGGATGCACAAGGATAGTTACAGCCCTGGGAAAACGGAAAGGGAAAATACTTTTAAAAATTCAGGATTATTGGAAGATTTAAAATAAAATTGTCAAGAAAATAAAAAATTCATGACGTCCGAAATAGAGTACGTAGACAATCAGAAAGTTTCATCTGTGTATACTCGGAGCTGTACAAAATGTATTTATTTAATTTTAATTTGGTAGCTGTGCGTTTAGCATTTTTATTTCTTGTGTATAATTTTTTGCCTACTTTAGTATTTAAAGTATTTATTTTTGTAATTGACTGTTTTGCTTGGACATAGAATTCTACAAAGGAATTTTGATTTTTTTTAATAGTACGATAACACGAGAATAACGGTCATTATTTTTCGTGCCTTTTCCCTATATCACCCTAAGAAGACACGTGTGGGGATAAAATGTATTTGATGGACAGAGGACAAAACCACCGCCTAAATTTTTTTACTTCGTTGATCAGTGGTGGATTTTGGTCCTTACTCAAATTCGGTGGAACATCACTTTAGGTTCGCCTGTCTTTCTCGCCGTCAACCCATACAGTGTGCCTTTGGTGCCGCGACATTGCGTGAGAAGTCTCTTTCCCGGGCATGTTTCTTCTCCTATCCTTCTTTCGCAGTTTACTCGACGTATATTTTCGTCGGCATTTTCACGACGCCCGCCCGCCCGCGGGAGCACGCGCCGGATGCATCGACGCGTGCTCCGCCTGTTCCTTCCCAGTGCCTCCTTCCGTCCCCACTTCCCGCCCTCCGCTCTCCCAGCCCCCGCCGCGTTGATCTCGCACCCGAACTCGAATCTCTCTAGAATTGTGTTCCCTGCTCTCCGAGGCACTGGCTTGAGGTCCGGAGGAATGTGTCGGGAAGTGTGGGCAAGACGTTTTTGCGGGGAGGGGAGAACGCGGAGAACTTCCGCAAGAGGGGGAATGTTGCAAAGAAGCGCGGTGGGTGTGTTCGGAGGGGAGGGGCGGTGGTGTTGGAGGGGCAGTGAGGACATTGGCGGGGAGGGTTGGGGAGGGAGGGGTGGTAGAAGTGTGAGGTAGTGGAGGATCCATGAATGAAGTGACGGTCTCTCTCTCTCTCTTTTCCTTTCCCGTTTCCTACTTCCCGCGATCAGGATAACAAGGGCGCGTAATTACCGCGGTGGCATTCGTTATAATAAGGGATTATCACCAAGATGCTAATTTTTGAAAATCGATTTCCCCGAATTGAGTATTATTCGGGTATTACTCTTAAGGTTTTGGGATATTGGCAGGCAGTTGGCAGCTTATGTTTGTATAATTCCAGAAGTAACTATGACAGGATTGACCTATGGCACGAATCAGCTCCCGAGGAATATGACCACTCCGGACTTCACTCCCGTAAAAATACTGGAACTGGCTGTGCGTGGGTTGGTCTGGAAAAAATTATTAATTTCGTTGTGTTGATTGTAATATATTGTCGCTAATAAACTGTGAATCAAAATTGAATGCGAAATTTGCGAACATTGTTTCACAGGCGAACTAATTAGGTCGTACACCTGGCTCAAAGATGTGTACATTCAGTGATGTTTCCGATATATAACATAGGTGCAGTTTGAGGTTATCGGCTTGCAAATCGTAATTTGTAATTTGAACAACCCCTGCCAATGAATTTGCTTAATTCATGAAGGACTCGGATGGATGCGAAGATTTCAATTTTGTGTTTGAAGTTCATTTCTAACTGTAATCAAGTTTATATTTAAATAACGATCCAGCAAACGTTAAACCGATGCAATATTTAGTTCGATCGGCAAAGAGTAAGTAACTAAGAGAAAAACCCAATAGTTTATTTCATTCTGCCCATTTTTTTAAATAACGTGAGAGTTATTCACCAATGAATATGATGGAATGGACAGCATAAATGTGAAACGAGGATGTAGAGTATGAAAAGAAAAGTGTATGGAGCACTAATTGGAAAAGAAAACCAAATGGATGAGATACACCTTGAGGCAATGTATTTCTTAGGAACATAACAGGAGAGAAAAATCTCACGATAAAGACCGTAGGAAATAAGTAGGCGAAATAAAGAGGTATGTAAGAAAGAATGCCCTTCATGCCATGAAAAAACTAGTATTTGATATGGAAGAATGGTTCACTACAATCAGTAAATCTTACGATCGAAAGAAAAACGGACGCCAACATTAAAAAAAACTTATCATCATCACAGTTATAAAATAAAAGTTAAACGAAAGGTCTTGTCGCCTATGAAGTAGTGGGGTGGATGGTCCGAGACGCTAATATCTTTTCACTATCGCATGCCGTATTTTCTTCTTTCAACAAGTTGGGCATTTTTGAGACCAGATTTATTTTGTGCTTTTTCTTTGTAACAGCATCATCGTGTGTGCGGTCGATTGATGCGGCTGTTGAGAGAAGGCTCTACGGGTCCTTTTGGCTGTTGTTCAGCTTTGATGAGGGCGCGAGTGTGGACTTTAACCTGCTTAATAAGATAACGTTCCCAGTTTCTCGCTCGCACTTCGTGTGGCGGGAGGGTCTCGGAAAGAGGGATGAGAGGTCGAAGGAACGAGACGCTATGTAAGAGGAATGGCTTGTGGCAGCCATCTTCTTGACATGAGCTGCCACCCTAGTTTGGTGGCAGCGCCTTAAAGCACTGTTAAGTGGTGGGGTTGTGTGTTCCGGCGAAAAATTTCCATGCAGCGGGTGTGCAACGAAGCGAGTCTATCGTAATAGTGCGGGCGGGGGAAGGGAATGAGGTTCCCAGTTGGTGAGGGGCAAATGTGTGTGTTGTTTGCTTTCTAACCCCCTCCGCCCTCCCATGTACTGCTCCTCTATATCCTGCCCAAATGAAAGTTTCACAGACACTCTTGTCTAAAAGGCCCCGGTTTCCTCCCATTTTTTCCTCTCCCCATCCAAACTGGCTGCGGAAGGGGAGTCTTTCCTTCCCTTTCTTGGATGAGATGGGGGAGCAGTGTAGAGGCAAGCTCGCTTGGGTGTGGGAAGGATGTGGGTCGGTGAACCCCCTCCCTCCCGTATCGCTCTCGCACTCTTCACAAGGCTAAGCTGTAGCGGGAACTCTGGGTAGAGAGGGGCTCGACGGTGCCCGTTTGGGAGTTGGAGTGGGTATGCGGCTGGGGTAGGCGGTTGGTTTCAGTCGAACGGAGAGGGGAAAGGAGACCGAGGCTGAGAGGGATGCGAGGGGAGAGGGGGCAGGTGATGCCAGTGCTGCCGCCCTAGCGACAGCGGCGACTTCCTCGCTCGCCTCGGCACGGGGGTCTGGAAAAATACCACAGAGCGGGTTGGGCGGCGGGACAAAGTTGGAAAAGGCGGGAGAGAGGGGACGGGTGGCCGTCTCGCGTCGTTCTCTCTCTCCCTCTCTCTCTCTCTCCCTCTCTCTCTCTCTCCCTCCTTTTAATCTGCTTTCGATAATTCTTTTTGGATTGTTCTAATGCATGGAACGCCGAGCCTTTGAACTTTTCTATCAGTACATATATAATTCTGTCCAGTTATGGGAACGAAAGGGGGAACTCGAGTCGATGTAGCCTTCGGTGTTGCAGCAAATGGAAGTCATACATGGAAGCCATGTTTCTCAAAGCTCAATAACGAATATTCAGCCCTTCATGTTGCCTATCCCCCCCACTCGTTGAGAGTACAAACCTGGAGTCGAAACCACCTTATACTCTCATCCGTTCTTGATACTTCTTTCGGGTCTTATGCTCTGCCACAACCTTGAAATCGATGCAGTCGGTCGTTGCGTTTCGAAAGCCTGTCTTTTGTTTCTCGTTTATGTACCTGATCTAGATTGGCGTTCCAAATAATTGATGTCTCCTCAACCGCCAGGTTACGATAAGTCGCTGGCATTCTCGTACCGTTCGTTAGCTGAGCAGCGAGAGTTGGTTGCATGTCGAGTGTCTAGGATTGGGTGACGCGGACGATACCATACATTGCACCATACATAGCGTGCCCGAAGTGGATGGGCATATCAAATCATCGATGGAAGCGCTTTACGGCCTTTAGGGAAGCATTTAATGAAGTGCAAGTCGAAAATCACGTTTGTCAGTTCCTTTGTTAGCAGATACACGGCCAGCTATTACTTCTGAGATTAATCATGTCATATTTTTAACTTTTGACGAAGGAAAGGTCATCTATGACTGCTTATGGAATGTTGGCATATTTCTTTTGTGTGAAAAAAATAAATTTTCATTTTTTGTGTCTACTACTGCGTACATCTTAATTCTATCACTCTAACCAGTACGGCATTTGCTGCTGGTTTTGTAATCATTAGAGACTACGATCATATTTTCTGGTGGCATCGCATAGTAGTGTCGAGCAGTTTACTTAAGCTAGGTCTGTATGGGGTTTTCTATTTCGTGCACTATAAGCATTAATAGGGGTAATCCAGAGAAGAATTTATTTAGTTTAATTTTTGCTTTGGGCGAACAACTAATATTTATTTTTCCTTAATGAAATGGTCAACGTCATTTCATTTGACAATGTCAATGCTTTGATATTTTTGCAGATAATTTATGCTGTAGGCATTAGAAAATGTATCAATGGTGCATGCGAAGTGACGACGTGGCAATGGCTTGTGCATATAGTCACATAGAACACCGTCATGCGTAGCTTATCTCTTTCTTTCGTTACGTACGTAGGTGCATAGTTCTACCATCATTTCATAGGGAGTTTAAATATAAGTGATACACGTTTTTCGCCCCGTACTTAAAGTTTTATGTATTCAGTAACGAAGAGCTTTCCGTTTCAAGCAGTACGTGTGGAAGAGGTTTTCACTCGGGTTTTTTTACTCTGGTCATTAGTTCACCGTTTTAACTAAAATGCTTGTTTTTGATTCAGTTTTTAAGATAAATTGTTCTTTTTTTATTTATTTTCATGTTAAATTTGTACTATTGGAGTGTTTTCTCATAACAATGTTGAGATATGTACCAATCATTAGTGGTGTCATTTAATGTCGTGAAATTATCGTGGTTTGCCGATCGAGAAAGGGAAGTTATGTGTTGATATTAGGTCGGTATCATGTCGTATGTGGTTAATACCGTGTATTCATATATATTTTCGAGTGATCATTGTGAGTCCTGCACTATAGGTGGGTGTGCGTTTTCGCCGTACACCAGTGTTTACTATGCTCTCTTTAGCTTCCACGCCTTGGCATTTAGATCTATTAATTCAGGTGTGGAGCTCAAATACTCATTTGGAATTTTAATCTAAATATTATTGAACGGAGAATAGTAAAGGGTAATTATGGCTGATGATTGCGCCAGTTTACTGTTAGTATAGCTTTGCTGCAGTTTTTTTGCATATTTGCGTTCATATTTGTGTGTAGTGTGTTCGAAATATAGTATAAATAGAAAACATTAAGCGAGACATTTCTTCACCATTTGTTCCACCTTCGGGTAGGTAAACATTTCCCCTACCCTTTATATAGAATTGACAAAGTCTTAACGCTTTCCTTGGGGCCATGTGCAAAATGTGAGACTCATCGTAAAATAGGAAAACACACAAATAAAGTTGAGGTCAACTTTAAATAAACACTCCCTGTGGATTCAGTCGAATATCAATTTTAAAACATTATCAATTTTATTCACTTGCACTGTTGTAGAAGTCATGGAAAAATAGATCCCGCTTTAACAGTGGTGAATTGTTATAGGACCAATGCGCTCTTATTGTCTCCGAAATCAGTGGAAGGTATGGCATGGATGGCTAAGAAGTCATTCTTTGTTAACGTTAGGGAAAGCTGTCTATCGTACATACAATACCCCCTCTGCCAATTTTCAACGCTAGCTCGGTCTGATGTTGCTCATGATGTGAGCCAGGAGATACGCATTTCATTACATGAGAAAAGGGTTAACCCTTTTGGTCATTTGAGGAAAATAGTTATGATCAATACATTTTATTCCATTCCGTAATTTATTTCCATTTTGCACTTCTACGGCGTTGTATTATTCTAGATTCTAAGCCTTTCCTTAATACGTAAGCTCAATATGGTAGCAATTTTCATTGCGGGCGCCATGCAGGAATTTCATTGCAGGAACTGCATTTATGGCGTGCTGAGTCATTCTGCCTTTTCTGTCTGTTGTTACCTTGTGTTGAATCTTAATTTTTTCATCTTCTTTGTGGTTTAACGCTTTTGCGTGTCATAAAAATTGCTGGGGAACTTTATAACACTCATTATTTTAGTCTTGTTGGCCTGTGAAAAACGTTTTAGTCAATATTTTATTTACCCTTTTAACAGTGATTTTTATTTTATATTTCTTTTAAACTTTTGAAATTGCGACTAGCTCTATAATTTAAAATTTTGCAAAGCCAGTACTAGTATTCTTGTTAAGGAAAAAAAATAACACTGCTGGCGTAGCATTTTTTCTTTACAAAAATCTAATCTGATATCCCCTTAAAATTTTACGTGTTCTTTTATGCAGAGGCTGGGAAATAATGAGGCGTACTCTCTGAATCGACCCCAGCTTATAAATCCGCCAGTGATTCATCCTTCCTTCCCGCTGTTCATCCCTCCCATTGTTCTCCCTCCCCCACCGCAGGTTTCTGTTGTCATGGTGACCATCATCTCATCTTTTTCTACAAAGCTTAATCTTTTTAATAATGCTCATAGTCGTGGCGTGCGAAGAAGAAGAGGTCGAACATTTCTCCTTATGTTACATACATATATTATTAATATATATATATACACACACACATATATATACATATATATATATACATATGTATATATATATTTATGTATATCTATGTATATATACATATATATATATATATATATATACATCTATATAAATGTATATTATATCTCCTTATATTAT
>LYUA01000183.1:607597-628756 GCA_002093875.1 Calopteryx splendens
TTGGTGGAACTGCTTCATGATTAAATGAGACACAGCACTTTGTAATTCCACATTAAGTGATGTAATTCTTAATGTGGAATTACAAAGTGCTGTGTCTCATTTAAACACTTGAGATAGTTTGAGTTTTTTTTTAATTTTTATGGATATCCCCAAGCATAAAATATCACGTTTTTTACGCATGACTGTGGGAACGTCGGCTTGGGCGAGAATTAACTGCAAAGCTATTTAATTTTTATAAAATTATTTAGTCGCAATGGTTTGGCTTGTTTTCATTAAATATCGAGTATATAACTCGAATTTTGCATCGAATCTAATTTAATACCTGATCCCGGATTTTGTTCGCCAGGGTAATAGGGAATTCTTCGAGGTATTACGTGCCTGCCAGTGAAAACTCGGAGATGCTTCTAGGAGTAATGCTTTTAAGTATGGAATTCTGTGAAATGCGATAAAAAAAGGGCGTAGATAATTGTACGTATCGCTTTTGTTTTATATTCATTTGAAATATTTTTCTTAATTCGGGCAGTTAAAAATTACATTTAAATTTCCGTTCATTTGCGTCAAGATTCTCCTTATCATATCATACACATTCGTTTAATGTGGTACATACATGATTGGAAAACTCATGGGGAAAAGTGTAGGCATAGGGTTCTGCGAGCGATGTTTAACGTGCGATTTATAGCTTGTGATTTTTAACGATGTCCAAGGGCTAAGATTAAAAAAACAGGGAAATGGTATATATACCCATCAGGTATTTGATGAGGAAACTGGGAAATTATTGATTTTTTCTCAGTAAAAGGAAAGTGGTCAAAATAACTAATGTCGTTTTCTAAAATTTTCAGATTTTGGAAAAGGCAGCAAGTGGAATGGCTCAGACATACAGCGATATTAATCTATTCTTGCATCATATTTTCTGAAGTCTAGATAAATAGTTTCGTAGACAATGCGTAAAACTCGTAGCTCGATATTCTATCGTAATGCGTGCCGTCCTCATGAGATGCAAGGCATGTCTTAACCTTCCATTGATGCTGACGTCATCCGAGAATTTCCGGATTTCTAGAATAGCTGTATGCAAATGAGTCTGTGATATAGTGTATCTCATTCATTTTTGGAAACTTATGAAGTCCACCGTTGAAGGGAGTCGAATAAAGTAAAGACGAGGCTAAAAGATGACGCCAGAATCGCGACGTAAAGAAATACGCCTCTATCAATGGTTGTTATCTTGCTGGTGGTTGATGCTAGAATAGCTGACGTTTACAGCAACGTATTGAAGCTCTGTATCCGAATTTGTATTTGAGACCCAAAGAGAAGAAAAATTCCAAGGAAGGAATGAAGATTAAGAGCTTGTTTTCCTTTCAGTGCTGAATCCTTCGTAATGCAGTAAATGAATTTTGTTGTTATGAACCCGTATGGAGTGAAAAGAAAAGAGTTGTCAAGCTTAGGAAAAAATTTGTCGGCTGTCGTTAACGTTGTTTTGATTCTATCGATGCCATGATTATAGTCGGTTCAGCACACGTGATCGAAATATTTTCGTGTTGAACGGGGAAACTCGAGAAAATCTTCAATTTCCCTAATTTGTGTTGTTAGGCGAGAGTCAAGCAGGACATCTATTGAGGGGCTCGAGAAGTGTGAATTCCAATCCGAAATTAAATTCACTAATTGCACGAGAATGTGAAAGATGGCCGAGAAATTCCCTGGAAATTTTATCTAAGGCGAACGTTGAACACTTAATTTGAAAACATGACCGCCAGACGAAATTCATCAGTAGTTGCTCGGATGTTTCAAATCGTAATGTATTTATTCCCACGTTTATGTATTTAGATAATTTATAGACCCGATTGGTGAGAGTATGAACAAATAAAATTAGTAGCGGACAGTTATTTTATTAATTTATTGATTTAAAAATATAGGAAGTGGTAAAACCATCGGTATACATCATAGACAAGTTTGTTGCTAAAATTAATTTTTTATTTACTTAATCCTGGCACATTGGATGCTTGTTTTTGTTTTTTATTGAAATTTCGGCTATCAATATTAATTCAATTTTATACCCACAAGAGATGAGCAGAAAAAATGCACCTATTATATTTCCTAAGGTCTCTATGTTGCAACGGGGTACGTGGTTTAAATACAGTGACGAACTGTGATACCGGGCCCCGAATTTCCTAATTCGAGTTCGTTGATCGTAGCCGCGACGCTTCCGGCAGTCTAGCCGAGAACAGTGACCTTGCGACCTCGCAGTCAGAGGTCGCCGATAGTATTATGCCTCAGAGTTGCTCCCTAGTACCCCAGGTGGTTAAGTAGAGGCACTAAAACTTTAAAATGATTACCGTAGAATGTTTCGCCTTTGTTTGCTGTATTTTTAGGTACCCACTTCCCACCAAGCAAGGTGAGCAATTTCAATTAAAAAAGAAGCCATTTCATATTTATTTTGTGGATAATCTGTTTTAATTACTTCCTATAACAATATTTGCTTTAAACGATGGGATTGCTAGTGTAAACATTAACATTTCAAATTGTGATGGATTCATTTCGTCATTGGCCCTGCCTTTATCTGAAGGGAATACAATACAGTGGTTATTGGTGGCTTGAAGTGCTCACGATTCTTTCTGAATACTTATCTAAAAATCCATGTGATAATTCTTATCAAAATTGTCTTAGATTGAGATCACCCTCTACCTTCGGTTCTTTGAGTTTGCAGTAAGAGTGATTTCTGAATGCGGGGAAAGCTTTTTTTACCCGTTTTCATTCCATCCAACATGCCTAATATTTTCCTCCCTCTACGTCGCTTACCCAATATTCCCCCTCTATCACAGTCTTCAGCAATCAATTGTCAAAGATACTAACTGCAACTTTTAGAGATCACGCTGTTGCATATGCATATGAGAAAAAATTCATATAGCAGAAATCATTCGCCTAAACCGGGACTCGAATCCGGATACGGCAATTCGTGCTGCAGCCACTTCCTTTCTCCTTTGAATTTCTCCCAACAAATTTCTTTCCTCTCCTTTCAAACAGAATTTCTTTATTTTCCTTTCGTTCCATTTCAATTTTTTCGCTGGACCAAATTTATATCAATTGCAGTCAGAGAATTGATATTGACGAAAGAGATGATAATGCCTAATAAACAATTAAATGCGTGAAATTAAACTTTTTGTTTGCTCTCCACGTTCTGTTTTATTCCATATAGTTAAATCCCAAGTTTTTATACTTTTTTCAACCAATAAACGGTTGTCTGTTATTAATATTAAGGAGAAGACGGTATCGCGCGGTATTGTGCGAACTCGCCGCATAGTTAAGCCTGATTTGGTGAGTACTCGGATAGATATTGTTTACGTGTTTTTCAACTAGGCAGATTATTTGATCGGGGTCATAAGCATTCGCCCCGAAGCCTCGGCGAGATATTTACCCCTGAAAATGGGGAAGCGGCTGAGGTCGAAGGGTTGAGTGGCCCGGATCATCCCCACGCACCCCTCCCACTCCCCTACTCGGGCGGGGGTGAGGGGTGCGCGCTCTGGAGTCACCCTTTCGCACCCCCCTCTCCGCCACCCACCCCAGCACGTCCTCCTTCAAGTGGCCGCGACCCCCACGTCGTTGCTTCCGCGCCCCTCCTTGCCCCCCACCTCTACCTGGAGTAGTCGAAAGATGCCCGCACCGCCTGCTGCCCAACAGCTCCATAGCGACACACTTGGTGTGTTGAGAGAGAGAGAGAGAGAGAGAGAGGGGTCTCGGGGCCCGTGTTCTGCTCTCAGAGACTTCCGCAATCAATACCAGAGAACGCTTTGGCGTCGTGGAAAATTCCTGCGGAGGCTCCCTACCACACCTCCCCACACCATCCTTTGTATCCCTACTCCTTCCCTCCCCCCACAAGCCTTCAACCCTTCCCGGTTTTTTGATAAATAATATTCCAAATCCTGCCCCTCTCTTCCCTTCGTCAAAACCTTGCCGAAAAACGTCCTTCCAGCCCCCTCCTCGCCGCCCGTATCTCCTCCTTCCCCCTCCTCTTAGCGCTCCCCGCTCTCGCCAGCGCGATCCTCACCACCGGTTAAAGCTCGGGGAGGGAGGGGTACCCCCCAAGGTTATCGATTCGCCGGGCTCACCAGTATCTCAGCCTCGCCCCGACCGCTCGGCTTTTTCCGCCAATGCTCGGGCGAGCGCTCTAGAGGGCGCTCCTCTCACTCTTCTTCCTTTTTATCCCCGGCTGCCCGCCTCCCCTCCTCCCGCAATTCCACGCCACTTTGCCGGGAGCAGAGGTAGGTGGTGGGAAAGGTGTCGCGGAGAGGGCATGAAGTGAGGGGTAGGCAGGGGGGCTGTGGAAGGATTGACGAGGGGAGGTGGATAAGGGGCGGGAGGAGGACCCGTGATGTCGGGGCCTTTTGGTGCGGTTGATGTGAGAGATGAGATCCATAGGTTCGCGCCCGATAGTGGCGGGGAAATGCGTAAACAGCGGTGGCGGTTGGATTTCAGGGGAAATAGAATTGGCGGATGAACCGTTGGACTCCCTCCCGAACCGCCGCACGCTCGGAGGGTCGCCCGCAGGGTCGCGAAGAGAGGGGTCATTTGAATTGAATACTTACCGAACTCCTCGACTGGTTAGAAAATGCACATGCGCCATGTTTACTCCCCGAGTATTATTTCATCCTTGAAAAAGAGTAATTGCAATTAGTTTTTCAAGTCGTCGGTGCATAGCAAAAATTTGCTTACCTGTACTCATATCGTTTTTCGAATGTTATATCGTATGGTTCCGAAATACTTAAATTATGGTGCCGTTGTTAAATTAATTTAAATAAGCCTTTTTAAATGCCCAAGGCAAATGTAGATTTTAAAAATTTGTGGCCAGTATAGAAACGCTTTTATAGTTATGAATAGTTGAAATCTTAAAAATCTTATCTCTTTTTCCTGAGTTAGATGTATTTTTTCGAATCAAGGACGCTACCAAGTTCACAAATCCGGTTATTGTCAGTATATCTCAGTTTAAAAGTTTAATAAGCATAAAGTGTCCCTTTTAAGTAGTGACTATAAACTCGGAATGAAATATTTTGGATTGTATTTTTAAAATTTGCATTTTAGTTTTATGAACTCTTTTCCTTATGCTTTAGAATTATAAAGAGTTATTGTAGGGTTGAGGTTGTGCTCATCAGAAACCTACCCTAACCGGTAGATTGCAAAATAAGAATAGAATCTTTACTGGCAAATCTCTCATTATTGTCATCAGAGTCAGTTGGTCACTATTAGTGTGGAGTGGAATTGGAAACAGGTCGTGTTTTCGTGGAAAGCAGTTTTGTGACTTTTTTTTGCATGAATGTTTTATAATACTTTCTAAGGTTTATATAATTCTCGAAAAGTATTATTTATTTCCAACATTTACAGCCAGAAAAAAGTTGCATTTATCTTTGTTTGGCTGAATTTTATTTTTGGTTTGAGAATTTAAGGGTCGTGGCGTGAAAAATTAGTAATCATGCATTTATAATGAATTTCTGTCAGCGAATGTCTCGTATACTACTTAATCAGTAATTATTATGAATTATTTTCGTAATGCAATAAACCGGAATCCTTAAAAATGGTTGTTATGTGTCCTGGATAAAGCTAATTATCAGTTTCGGTGCATTAGTTTGTAATCTAGGTTGCCGAATGAAATTAAGGCTATGAAACAAGAATACTAACCCAAGAAGATTGGTTTGAAGATGAAATCGGTCGCTTTATAATTTTCTTATATTTATGGATGTCGATTTGTGGCGGTGCGTACGCAATCGCTTCAAAATTCGCATCATCCACCAACGCGATTCAAACTCGATCTCGTATGTGGCAGGCGGTTTGGAGTGCGACTGGACACACGCCGTGTTTCTGAAGGATGGCCCTGCGGTGGGGTACGTGTAGGGGGGAAGGGGGCTGAGCGAAAGAGAGGCGGCCGAAGGAGATGGCAATCCAATACCTCCGAGACCTGCCCATCTTGCCCGTCCGTAGTAAATATTTTCCCCTCGGCTCAATAAGTCTCTCTCTCCCTCCCCCCTTGTGCACTTTCCTCTACCCCTCGAAGCAGCTCCGTAGCACTACGCGACGCCCTCGCGAGCCATCTCGAATCCCAGCTCCAAGCCAGCAGCGCTCCACTCTCCCTCCTCATCACAATCGCTCCCCTCCACTGCCACTCTCACTCACTCTGTGCCGCCGCTTCAAACCCTCCTCCCCTCCCCCCCCCTCACTCATCTCTTTCCCTCCCACCTTCGGCGTCCGCCCCTCCAAACTTTCCGATCCACCCCTTTTCTTCCACTTTGCCGGACCGAGGAGGGAAAGATGACGAGAGGTCTCGAAGGGGTTGATGGGAAATTTTGCAGCTTAAGAGACTGCGGATTCTCACATTCTGCCTTTCGCTCTCACTCTATTTCTCTCTCGCTCTAATTTACATTATTGATCACCCCTGCTGTGTGCCTTAGTCTCCCCCCCCCTCCCCCGCCAGCTTCTCCCTTTATGCCCGTCTTCCCCTCTTCGTCATACCTTACCTCTTCCTCTCCATTTCTCCGACTGCCTCGCGGTATCACTTCCAGCCCCCCACCTCCTTTGGTCCCTCCCCGCTTCCTCGGTCGCGATGCTACCGGTGAGTGCATGGTTGGTGCGCCCGCCAGCCTATTTACCCCCTCCTTCAACCCTCTCAACGCTGCGGACTATCATGCCGCCTTGATTGACATGTGTTCTTTTCCTGTCCTCGCCATATGGGTGCCGCTCGCTCGATACACCCTCCCCCTACTACGCCAGCAGCTCGTTCCATACGCCATGGACGCGCCAAGTCGCTATGAATTTCGGAAAGCGGGGGGGGGGTTTACTTGTTTGTCGGTTTGCCTTGTTTGCTTGCGTAGCCTGCTAACCGGTGCTGCCACGGGGCTCGATACGGCAGATGTCCCTAGGTAATAGCTAAATTAATTCGTGTCCATCTTCTTAAAATGCACGCCCGCGCTGATCAACTTTCTCTCATGTTTTGCTCAAGTTGCCATTTAGTTCGGTCGTGCCTTCCGTATTTTGTCGAGGACTTTCCTTTCCGACTTCATTCTTCTGAAAGTTGGTCGCGATATTTCTCTTGGGGTGTTGGGACTGTTGTTTCCTCGTGAAAGTCGGGTGGGTCTGGAAAAATATACCAGATGCGTAAAACTGAGGTAATTTTGCTAGTGTTAATGCATAGTTACGTCCTGGTTATTATGGCCTTGTTTTCAAAGCTTGTAATTATAACACTTATGCGTAAAGCCCTACGCGTATTACAAAAATGGCATCGACTAGGTCTCAATCCCCATCCACGAGCTATTTCCAATACCCTCGAATCGAAGTAAACTGAACATTATCCATGACACTTGTGTAAATTTAAACTATACAGTTAATCATATAATTTGTGTCGAATTCATAAGTGATTAAAAACATGATGATATTCTAATAGCGTAAAAGTTGTGGATATTACATAATAATTTACTGTAATGGCCCCAACCGGGAATTTATCTGTGAAACCCCGTTTTTATCTGATTAGTATACATCCGCAATAGTAATTTATTGCGAATTTTTGCATCCGCGTTGAACTTATTTATGTGGTCGTACATGTTTTCGTGTGCTTAATTGATACGATTAACTTGGTGCTGGAGTTGGCCATGGTCGCTCAGTAGAGGATGCCTTCCTGAAATCTAACCCGAAGGTCACGGTCTGGAATTCCGCTCGTGGCATGGATTTTAATCGTCTGTAAATGTTTTTCCTGTAGTGGACTACACCTTGTGAGATTAAAGGCTCGGTTTTTGTTGCTCGGTTTAGGATTAGTTTGTGCTTCGGTAAGGCTAATTATGGAAACTAAATGTCATACCAGTTGAGGTAATACCAATGGGTTTATTGGTATTTATTTTGTACGCTTATGAAATAATACCGGCATTTTTGTCGTAATTCAGTATTTCATAAACATTAAAGAAAAAAGCTATATGTGTACACTGAATGTTATTTTGCTTTAACTTTATTACTACCATATCATATGTGGAATTGGGGAATCTTATTTCATGCACTGCTACTTTAAATGTTTTTCTAAGTTTTAGATTCGAAAAATTAATTTTCGTAAAGCAAGCACTAGAGATTTATTTTGTTTTTTTTGCAAACAACTTTGAGGGCTGGAATACTCAATCTCTCAACTCATTTGCGTTAGTCCAATTCCCGCAAAATGTACATTTAAAGTGCAACGTCCTCCACGCGAACCCCATCTCATTGTTTCTTCGTTGTCAGTGCCGAGTTCCCCTTGAAACAACGCTCAATAAGATGCTTGGAGAAACTTGTGTATTTCTTTCCTCGATATAAATTGCTTGCAAATCGACCCGCATGCCTTGGTTATTCGCTTCGATCGCGTTTCAGGCCAAGTAAGTTCCTCGTAATTTAAAATAGCTTAGCGATGCAATGGGTTGGACAAATCAGGGAATATTGTGCAATAATTTGTATTGCTTGCACCGTCTCACTCAGAGAGTTGCACCATTTAATCTGGGCTCCTGAGGGTGTCACACATTGTCGTGTTTATGTAAAAAAATGCATTTTTAAGTATATATGAGCGGTTTGAGTTTCGATATTGTAACTGAGCCGCTCCCATTTTCTCTTATCTCAGCTCAAGGATCTACTCGCAGGTGGAATTAAGAAAAGTAGTGACCCTTTTTATGATGTGCATATTTTCCGTTGCATTTCGTGTATTGCGATGCGATGTTTCGAATTTGTGTGCTAATTTGTTCGTGATCTAATAATCATATTTGTCATTATTTCTGTATAAAAATGTATTGTTAATATTGGCCATAAACAGGGGACGTATTTATTTCCCTACTTAATCTTTTGAAATTCAAGGCAACATTCTGAGCGGATACATGCTGTTATTCGGTTGTCCCTTAATAACATTATTTAATACCAACGCAACTCATTTTTAGAGTATTTCACGGTAAATGCGTTTATGTGCCTTAATTTTTCACTATTGTCCATCTAAAACCACTGCCTCATATTGGCGCAAGAAGCTGAATTTCAACAAATATTACTATTTTGATTAATAAAATCTTTTTCATTTTATTCCAATGCTTAAGTCTTTAACGCTTAAGGCATTTGAACAGTGAAATATTTCCCTAACCTGGTCAAAAGCATGTCCTCTTGGAACTTATCTATGTGCATGACGTGATCTGAAGCAGTTTTGCGTCGTTTTGAGGCTGAAATTACTTAAAAAATAAAACATTAAGATAAACTTGTTCTGGAATCTTCGCGTAAGTATAACATGAACCCGTTATTACTGCGGCGTTTGGTGCTCGCTGTCTCGAAGAGCACACCATTTAAGTTGGGAGTTGAGTGAGTGGGTGGAATTTAAGATATTTCCCTACAATCCGGGGATGTCGAGTGGCGGCCGGCGCTTCGCGTGCACCTCCGCCCAGTCCAAGCGGGTGATCTCATCAGGGAAAAGAAAAGGGCTTTCATTTGCGCGCACCCTCTTGGCGAATGCTAAGTGGAGATGAGCCAATAGTCTCGCCGGGAACGGAATGGATAGGAATCAAGCTCAGGGCATGTGTATACCCATTGCCGAACTCATCCTTCGGAAGGACTTCTTGGATGGAGCAGAGAAACGTGTATCGCGTTGTTGATGGGGCAAGTGGAGGAAAATAGTATGCGAGGGCATGTCGACGTTGCCATATCTCGCGATGTCCCTCCATCTACCCGCTTGTGCCCCCCACCTGGCCGTCGAGGAGGAAAGGCGCATGTATTCGGAGCTTTTGAGGCGCCCCTCCCGACGCAGGTTGCTGTAATTCGGGCGTTGATCAATATGGAAATCTAGAGAGGGGTTTTTTAAAAGTTGCTTTTTTTCATCCTCGTTAAAAAGAGGAAAACTTCCATGCCATTTCAGCTCGCTTTGATGAGCGTAGGAAGAGGCGGAGGGGAGCTCTCACTCCCCGCGGCGGCCTCTCTCTCGTCTTCGGGGCGAGATAGGGAGAGGGACGGTTTGGCAACGCCGCCTCAGTCGGTCATCGCTTCCTTACTCCCAGCGCCACCTCAAGAGTATTGTGACTCGTGCGTTCCAAGCCGCTCTTTCTTCCCCTCTTCACTCCGCCTCCTCCCGCCCTCACTCTTGTGTTGTCCTCACACTCTTCATCTCGCACCTCCCCTCCCGCGCCGCCCTTTCTTCTCTCACCTTCCATTTCTCTCCCTCCCGTTGTTCTCTTTCCTTCCCTTCGCCCCCTCCTCCCACTCTCCGCCCCCCCCTCCTCCAGTTGCCCCTGTCACTGCATGGTCGTTTGCTTTACCCTACCCTGTTTGAATGCCCTCTCCCTCCTGCCTCCCACGGGTCATATAATTGATCTTGAGGACACCCCTCTCCTCTTCCCCTCTTCAGAGGAAGAATGTATTGATTTTGATAATAGTTGGCAGGAAGTTTGTGTTGTGATGAGGAATAGCTTTTACTTCACAGTAATGACCCGCGTTTTTTTCCGTGTCGTTGGCGGCGTTCTTGGTTTGATACGCTGCGAACGCTTGTCCCGCCCTATCAAGATTGTTGAATTTCGTCCGGGTCGCGCTGCCCCTCTGAATCTGGGGCTTGGAGGATTTTTGATTTCCCAACGACTCCCACCTTCGTTTGAGCTGAGGGCCATTTTTATTTGATTTGTAACAAACTAGACGAACTTTTTTGTTGCTATATTCTAAAGTCATTTTATGTATATTTAATCGTGTGTGTGTTGTTATGACCAAACCCCACAAAGAACTCCCCCGGGGTGGCCAAGGAAAGGCAATTACGTACAATTTTCTCCCGTGAGTAGGGAAAACATTTTCCATCCATGTGGCTTCCTTCCATGGATAGGCCCGCGGCTATTTATGTATTGAATTTTTTTGAATACTATTGTCGTTAAATTATCGTTTTCGGTTGTAAAAGCAGCGTTATTCATGAACGAAAGAGATGGCTTTCATCAGAAAATTAGTGTCATTGTGAAAGCTCTTATCTCATTTTCATATGTATTCCCACAGTTTTATCATTCTTTCTGTTTATTATTAATACGTGTTTTTCCAGTATCAATTAATTCTATTACTAAGATATCTCTAAGTATTTATTCTACTTCTATCATAATGGTATATTATTTTACGAAATTTTCTATTTATTTATCAGGCCTAATAATTTCTACTACAGTATAATATTTCTCGAAGAGCTGTAAATTATTCCTGAAGGTGAGGCACATATTTTTTTAATGGAGCCTTTAGTGTACCATAATTATTATGTTAATCTACCGGTTAAGGTAGGTTTGCTCCACCTTTTTATTTATTTTCATGGTCGGTAGCCAAAGTTTTTTAAATCTTCTATTTTAGCCCAACTTGGTTAATTAGTTGTTATTTCCCGTGATTTTATTCGCAAATGTGGAACTGGGCCATTGGCCAATCGGGGGATTCGATAATTGTCAATAGTTAGTTCCTTGTTCTCTTAACGAAGCCCATTGCCGGTGCTCAATGTTTTCCACTTCTGCTTTCTGTTAGGGGGCTTCGGGCGCGTAGTGAATGACACTTCGTGTGTTTAAATTCGTCTTGAAAACGTCTTTGAATTGGTATTATTTTGTCTTCACTTAGCACTAGTCATAATGCGCTCTTGAGCACCACGTGAGCGGGGCTAGATGAGTCTCTTCCTCTCTTTGAATGTGTTCGCAAAGCGTGGGTGTGCGACGCATGATTCTCATTATTTTATTGGAGGCACTCCTGCAAGAAACTTCAATGATGTCTTCTTAATAGGAAGAACGAAGACGGAAGCGATTGAAAAAAGGTCTTCGTGCGAAGTCTACCGTTTCTTAAGAGATATCAACTTCAGAAAGATGAGCTTCAAACAAATATCTTTTTTCTTCAAGATCCGAAAGAGCTTGAGATTTTTTACCCCTTTTTTTTGCCAATAAGCAACTCTAACGAATAATTTCCCCTAATAACTCAAAGAGGTCAGCGTTATAAGTGGATGCTTTTCCTTATTCAAAGCGTTGGCCTGGTAGATATGAATGAACAACTTGCGGAATTAGTATCTAAGTTGGAAAATGTGGCGTTTGAACTTTGAACTCTGTCGTGATTAGAGTCAGTTCACATTTCATATTCAAAACTATACCAGATCTCTCCAAGAGCATCTTTATGTAGAATGGCTTGGTATATGAACAGATATGCGCAATATATAGACGATTGTTGCGCATAGATGTGCTCTGAATGTGCCGGTAATAGCCATTCGACACGTGAATTAAAATCTGGGTGATTAACTATGCAGTATTAAGCGCTTTAAGCCTACGCCTTGGAAGGACTTCCTAGGCCAAGGTCAGGACCTTTCCTCCCACTTCATCCATACTCCTCTTTCTACTTCCATTTCCTCTCCCACTTTCGTTCCAGCGTCTCCCTTCATTTCTCACAACTCAGCGCAACCCACCACTTTTCTGTTCGGTCTCCAGAGGGGAATACTCAGTATGTCGTATTATGCCTGTCAGAATTCAAGAGTTGGGGGCCATTGGACTAATCGGAATGACCGTTCCTTGCGTGTGCTATACACGAGGACAGAAAGGGGGAAAATGTGGCCTTATTATTGCTTAAGTCTTTTATTCCTGAAGAGATTACGTGTATTTTCGGAGCATAGTAGATATTTATTTCATTTCGAACGCATAAAAATGAAACTCTTCATGACAAGCATTTGCTGTTTCATCATCTTATGCGCAGTTGTGCTATATTTTTCTTCATACATACAGACGGCCAAAAACTTAGAAAACATCTGTTGTATGAGACACATATCATAGGTTGGTCCTGGCAGTTAACAAAAAATTGGTTGAAAGGGTTGAAGAACTTTCCGGAACTTTAATTGTAGTAGTAATTTTATTTTCTTGTAATGGTTAGTTTTTGTAAATGGCGTAATTTGCCAAATTTTTGCATTTTTGTGCTCCCACCAAATTAATTTGTTTGTTGGATTTCACACCCTTAATGCAGACCCTTTCTCCCATCATTGACGAGTCATCTTTGCTTTCGTCGGTTCCTGTGTGTAACGCTGTTTCCTTCGCCGTGACTCGAAACCTTCTGTTATTCTTGGATATCCGCTTGGACTTATTCTAGTTTTTGCTGTCTGCCGATTTGCCAGAGAATTAGGAAACCCTTTAATCTCGTGAATGTAACTGTTCTTTGCTATCGCTGACACTTTTCGCTCCTGTTATGATTTTGGTATGAACTAAGTTAAGGCAACGTAACACAAAAATAGTTGCTTTCCCGCAAACTTGTCTGGGCCAACAAGCTTTCGGTGGGTCAAGCGATTTTTACTTTTCTCGGTGTTAAATGACCTCATTACCAAGCTATGTGGCATCTAAAAAAACTTACCGTTAGCTGCTACAGTTGTCGTAAAGGAAGAGGTGATCATCTACTTAGTAGTAGACTCTTGCCTCACTATTTAAGCCCGTGATTGAAGCATTTAACGGGAAAAGCCCACTGGAGTGACTTCCACCACTATACGTGGAACGAAAAGGGTATAAACTTGACGCATTGGGACGGAAATACTCCTTCAGAGGAATTTTAGCTTGGCAAACGAAAACTTTTTCCCTTCCACTCCCTCCTCCCATCCACCACGCTCCCTCCTTAAACCCTCACCCGTAACCACAACAGGGAATGTGACATATGCCCCCTCTCCTCCCTCACGCCATCAACGTCATACCCCGCCATATCATGGATGTCATTGGGTTTAATGATGGTGGAAATCATTGCTAAATGATACCGAAATCTCCTGTACTAGCGTTATCATATCTCATCATATTACACGGGTCTCCTGCCAATTTATTATAATTCAATTAGGGAGCGGTCTGATTGAAGAATATGCTTGTCACATAAGACAGTAAAACAGTTGGTGGTTTGACGCTTTATAAACAAATTATCTTTTTTTGGAAACGGATTATAAAGGACTTATGCTACTCTTAGCTATTCAGTAGTTATTTTGTCGTTCCCGTGAAAGAGTTAACTTCTCATCAGTGCACCCTTAATAGTTTTGGAATACAATATCTGGACCACGAGACGTTTTCCGCCCCCTCGCCTTTAGAACCAGCGCAGACGTATACCAACTTTCCCCTTCGTTTCCAAGGAAATGAAGCGGGCGTATTTCTCATAGGCTCTCGACTTAATGCTTCTCAGAAACGCTTTTATTTCTCCCACCTCTCATCTCAGTGACACGCATGGTTTTGCTGATGAAGCTGTGCTTGGGCTTCTTGTTCGAATTGAATGAAACTACGTAATTCGAATGGACTATTAATGAAACTAAAGGTATAGTCATATTGAAAACATTCCGTTAGTGACGTGAAATGTAAAAATGGTAGTTTATTATTACTATTTATTTATTATTATTTATTAAATTTTAATTAGGATGTTCGGGACTTTTTAGGAAAGTAATGTTGTTTTTATGTGCTTTGTCCGAGTCATTACACCTGTAGTTGCAATGATCCGCTGCAAATCCTGGGTGTGGTCTTTTAGACTTCCCTCGAGTTGCTTTGTCTTGGTCGCTCAATTTGATGTCTCTTTATTATTTCATTCTTTGAGTTTAAAAAATTAAAAAAAAATTGGGAGATATTTGTGTGTCTCACGCAAAATAAAGTGTACAGTGTAAACGCCACCTGGGCTAGGGTCAAGCTCTTTTCTCCATAGACTTCTTGACTTGAAGCCGTTTCTTAAAAGCAGCCGTAGGTCTTAGGCCCGTCGACTATAACATTTCCAACACTAATCATATTTTCGTCTGTGTCAGGATAGGAAATTAGACTTATGTTAGCAGGTGTTTTCAGAGGGGGTGCGAATTGGCTTGCACTTCCAGAAACTGGTTCCTATGCATTTATGGAGGGGCGAGGACTCATCACTAGAGCCCTTACAAACCCCCTTGCTCTTCACTGTTTTCAATTAATGACTCATTTTTCATGCTTTATGACGACCCGATACCAAGAATTAATGATTTCTTCGCCCATTTCCTGGTCAAAACTTTTGCAGGAGACATAATTCACTACTGGAGGCTTCAGCGCACAAATTTGGAACTCTTTTGACACAGTCATGATAAGTATGCAAATTAAATTCAACCTATTCATATCGTTGTCCTACTTGCAAAAACGATTCGCGTTTTATTGGTTATGCCATGAATGCCCTAGCTTGCGTGCGTGCGCTGTGGGGCCGGAACGATGCCGAAGGTGCTATGGCACTGGTTATTGACCCTTCCTCACGTGCACACGAGCAAGGAAACTTCTCGAGCCGTGTACTCCGTTTGGGTTTGGTCATCCCGTTCTTCAGAAGAATTCTAGGAATTGCAAAGGGCTGAATCATGTGAAGAATCAGGGTCACTTATCGCTTGCCACGTCACGAGGAGTTTCCGAGGGTGCACGATGGGCGAGGAAGCCCAAAAGGGAGCACCTGGCCTTTGGGAATTGTTTTAATCGTTAGTCGTGCGTGCGTAATATACCACACCGGGAGCGGCTTCGTCTCCCTCTCGACCCCCCACACTCTCCCCTCCCTGCGTTCCCCCCTTGTCCCCTCTTAATCTATTACGTCGAGCCTGCATCATCCCTCCCCGCCGACCCTCGGTGCTGCATTTCTGTCTGCCCTCACCGCCCTTACATCACCCTCCCCCCCCTCCCTCCCTTCCCCTCCAACGCCCTCGTAATGGCTGATCCGCCTCCCCCTCGCTCCAACTCCCTCCCCGTTACTTCCCCTTCCTCCGCCGCGCATCCTTCCCCCCCGGAGAAGAAACCGCCAACTTGTGGGCGGAGGAGGTGGGGGAGGTTTCGAGAGGCAATCACCTCCACGTCTACTCATCTAGGCATCCGATGCAATTGTGCCTTCAGGTGGGGAATTGGTGAAAACGTTTTAGAATTTACCTCATTCGCACAGATCTGAGAAGCAAAAATTGGTTGTTTCTCACAGGGAAAAATTTTTATCCAGGAAATGAAGACCGGTTATCCGTTCCGATTCACCGTTCAAAATTGTGGCCTGTAGATGTCTAATGTCCATTCGCAGAAAAAGTTGTACACATATATAAAATACATTTAAAAGTTTGAAAAAAAATGCATTCACCAACATTTCCTCTGATAATGACTTGACTTTAAAGTCTTTTTTATTTAATTCTTAAAATAACCACATAACGTATGGTAAGATCGTGTTAAAATATGATATTATGTGAATAATGTTTATGTTTCTTTCATTGTTTAATTCGATACCAAACAGCACCTTTTCTGTTGATTTTGTTGCTTAATTCTTCAACCTTCCTCGATTCCCAAAGAACATACTGTTCTGTCAAAATTTTCTTCTTTTACTTCATGCTCTACTGTAAAATCATTTTAAGTTGCAGTATTTATTGAAAACCTATTATTTAATCATGAGCGATTTTCTCACACACCAGTATTCATGTCATTTAGAAAAATATATAAATCCTCACACTTTCTGGGATATAAAATGTTTGGGCTTCTTTTCATCCTCCAACTCAGTCTGTTGATTTAATAAAAAAATTGCTTATTTTATTAAACATTCAATGCAAACCTTAATTATTTACTAGGTAATCTGTGTGCAGGAGGTCGTAATGTAAATTAATTAGACGTTCCATAAAAGGATTTCCTTGGGTTTTTTGTAGCTTTCTAAATATTAATACTGAGAAATGATTGAAAGAGTGTTGTCTAATTCCCATTAAGTGAATATTTACATTATATATTCCTTCATCGTGTGGCACATAATGGTATTCTATAAAAGGGGAGCAGCTAATTATCAATATTTCAATTTTTATTCTAAACGCTGTTACATAAAAAATTCCTGTATAAGTGCAGTTAATTGCCAGTACAGAGAAGAGCAGAGTTACGAAAGATGACGTCATTGCCAAAATAAATTACTCATTTGAACTGATCAATTTTGTAAAAATGGATGTGATATATACAGGTAAAAATATGGGCATAATTAAAATACTCAATATTTTTGTAGAAATGCTATTTCCTATGAGCTTTGGTTAATATGTATTAGGGTTTATTTATATGAATGAAGGGCTTCATGCAGTGAATTCGCATTCAATATTGCATTAAGGCCTTAAATCATGTAATTTTATCCTCGAATTTAGTGGATATTACAGCTACAATATTAATGCATGTAGTGTATAACGTTTGCAACAGAAAGTACAGTAATTATGAGAATATCCAGCCCTCATATCAGGAGGATCATCACTCTGAGCTGTGTGGTTAATTAACAAATACCATACAACAGATGTGTGCAATAGATTTTCATAACATTTAATCTCTATTTGGCATAAAGCAAAACTCATGTGAAAATGCCCTATTAATAAATTGTTACAATTATGTTGGTTTACCTAAGTATGCTTTACTTATGGTTTGTATCTTTCATTTTAGATACTGTACGAACTTCTGCAGGACTCTCCACCAATGTGTACAGACCATCTGATTATGATCGCTTGGCCCTGTCTCTACTCTCACCACTCCCCAATGAGCAGGATTTTGCCATCAATGTGTGCACATTACTTTCAAATGAAGGGAAGCACACACTCAAGTTGGATAAGTGCCCCAGGCTAATTGACTTCCTCCTTGCCCATGCAGGGGTTTACAATCATTGTAAGTATACCTTGAAGTTTCCTGGGATGCCTAAACATTTCTAAATTGAAATGCAAATGATAAATTGACTGCTAAAAAATAAACTAAATGCTCATTATGTTGATGAAACATGCTGATTTGTGAAATCTTAAATGTGTCTATTTCTTTAAAACAAGTTATTTCTACTTCATCTATTAAAACTTTCTTTGGAATGCATTTTGTGCAATGATGTTAGTAATTAAATTTTTGTTGGAAGTTAGGTCCTCAACTTGAAAATATCTTACATTATTGATTAGCATTTTATACTTGTATTGATTGGCTGTAATGATTTAACTTATTTCTCTGTAATTTCAGATTATGTTAATATGTTTCCTAATTTATAGATACAGGATCATGTCTAAATGCCATGCCACCATGCTAACATCTATGTCAGAGAATTTAGAATAGTATAGAATGAATGAAATTTAGGATATCTCAATTATATAACTGTAATTGGTTGAGTGAGAATCACTGATATTCAGTCGAATCGGCTACATTCTAGTGGTTATAATTCCATAAGCTCCAGAGCATTCCACCTAATGACAAAAGTCACATATAAATAGTATTCAGGAAAGCAAACTGACATAAACTTGAAACTTTTTTAACTGAAAAAAGATTTTTTATGGCTTATTTGTGGATATTATATTACAACTGTAAGGACTGCTCTCTTCTTGTTATTTATTCTTAACATGTGGTGTTGAAAAATTATTGTAGGAAATCATTTGTTCTAATTGCCTGGAAGTAGACCACATCAGCTGAACTTAATGATTTTCCTAACTTGATATGTTCCAATAAATGAGGAATAAAATTTAAGTGGCAATAATGAAATATAATGAAATTATTTTCGTCATATTTAGTGGATGCAGTCAATTAAACAATCTTTGATGTTGGCTTATGGTTATGGATTATTTTTATTACTGAGTTACCAAATTAAATTGATGATTTGAAACAGTCTTAACTATTAAGTATTCCTCATTCTGAATGAGAAAATTTCCACTTATAAAACATTTAGTTTTTTCCCCAAAATTAAAGATAAAGATAATTTACAATATAAAATGGTATACAGTTTTAGAGATGAGTATTGGGGATGGGGATTTTTACTATTATATAATATTTTAGGCACAAGATTTATCTTATATTCAAGGCTGTGATTATGTTCAAAGAAAGGATACTTATGTTGTCCAACAGCTTCACTACTGGAAATGTTTTAATAAAAATTACCTAATTGTGAATGCATATAAAGGAGGTAATGTTCAGCTATGTTTTTCTCCTGAAAACTTCTGTAATACTTATGGTTCCTTATCATCTAAATTCTGTTATTCTACTGGAATAATTACTGTATTAGTTTGTAAAAATTGCATTTGTGGTCATACCCCTACCGCATTGATCAGCCTGAAGGTTAGTTTGATAAATGAGGATAAAACTCACCTTTTACTAAGCCCTATGGCATGAGAGAGTCACATATTGGGGTAGAAGGGCCAGTTTCTTTCCCTGTGTAACATGTGATTTCCCAGGAAGATCTGATGCATGATAAATCTATGAAATAAATGAAGCTGTGGGTGATCAAAGTAATGGGATGGTTCATCTTGTGACGTACAGTGAGTAGACAAGACACACTACACACTTTCACAGTTATATCATTCGTCTATCAGGTCTTTGATATAAATTGCTGGATTTATTGTGATCGTGACCAAATAGTATTATAATTAGTAGGTTTTAAGGTATCAAAACAACTTACTGTGGCTGCAATTATGTTTAATACATTTATTTTTTAAATTTCATTAATAAGTTCTTTATGTGGTGGCTTTAATGCTTTCATCTTGAAAAATTAATTTTTGGAATCCCCAGGTTGTCAGTTTTTTCTTTGTTTTGCTTATGTAGTTAAAAAATTATTTTCTGCCATAAATTTTCCATAAAATTTTCACCTCATTATCGTTTTCTTTTTCTCCTTCTTTCTATAGCTTCACTGCGGGAAGTTTTCACTGAAGCTTATGCTAAAGTGAGAAACCACTCCATGTGTGATTTTTGGACTGATGTGGTAGACGATCCAGACTTTTGGGACTTGGCAGATGAGGGTTACAAGGAAGCCACAGAATGTCTCATTTCCAGCAAGCTGCAAATTTCACCAAAGCCTTTGACTCCAGCTGTAAAGGGCATGATCAATGCAGAGCAGATAAATAGGGCATTAACATGTGGAAGGGAAAAGATGCCGGTTCCAACAAGTGTGGCAGATGAGAAGAAGGGAAATGAAGTGGAGGAGAAAGGAGGTGAGAATGAGAGGAGGGAAGCCGAGGCCAAAGGTGGCGATGAGTCGAAGAAGATGGATGGCGAGGTCCAAAGGGAGGAGAGTGGGGAACAGGATATGGAAGTTGACGTGGAAATGAAGGAGAGTGTTTCGAATGAGAAGAAGGGCGGTGGGGCGGAGGCGAGCAGGAGTGATGTGGAGATGAAGGAGAGTGAGGCGGAGGGGAGTGGGTGCAAGACTGAAGTGAAGGGTGGTGGGGAGGAGAAGGGGGAGAGTGAAAAGGGGGAGAAGGGAGGAGGTGAGGTGGGTGGAAAATTGAACGGTGAGGAGAAGGGGGAAGGTGATGCTCTGGAGAAGGGGAGTGTTGTGGAAGATGGGTGCAAGGAAAAAGTTGTGGACACCCAGGAATCTCGGAAGGAATCTATGGGAGGGATGGTATTGCAAGAAGCTGAGGAGGAGAAGGAGAATAAGAACTGTGATAGGGTAGTAGGAGATATTGCGTGTGTTGTGAATAATGTGGTGCTTGGTGAGAAAGCTGTGACCGATGTGGGCTGTGTGAATGTGTTGGGGGGAGAGGAGGATGTTTGTGAGGACAGTGGGCCACCTGGAAGTAAGCCTAAGTGGAAGAAGAAGGGTCTTGCCAGTCGGCAGAGGAGACGAAACAAAATAGGGAACATTTTGCTTGATGAATCTGACCATGAGTTGTTCTGTTTGGGAAGGAACCTTGGGACGGGGGAGTTTGTTGGACAGAGGGTGCTTCAAATAGCAACAATTCTGAGGAATCTCAGCTTTGAGGAAGAAAATGTCCCTGTGCTAGCAAAAAACACATCATTCCTTAGGTGAGTGAAAATATGTACATAATGGCTTTTTTTTAGTTTTAAGTGAAAGTGTTAATTTTAAGAAATTATATGGTGGATAAGTGATAGTATAATTTATGGTTTCGGCTGTAACTTTGTGGAATTGCTTCATAATGAAAGACAAAGCCACTTGGTTTTCCACAGAAATTTATTTCACGATACGACCTGGTTTTGTTGTGTCGCAACATCATCAGACATCATTAGCTGATGATGTTGCGACTCAACGAAACACAGGTCTTTCCTCGAAATAAATTACTGTGGAAAACCAAGTGACTTTATCTTTCATCAAGTGATAGTATGTGATAATTTTCTTAAATGCACCATTTACAGAGTATAAGTAATGCATCCTGGGGGGCTATTACATATTTCGGGCGAGATATTTCTCATGCCCTAGAACTCGCCCACTTCGAGTCGCCTCTAGCGATTACCTATCAGCTGGGCGAGTTTGTTCTCGACGAAACTC
>LYUA01000183.1:638836-654575 GCA_002093875.1 Calopteryx splendens
TGGAACGAGACAACCTAACAAGATATACAAGCCGGAATGGCTAGTGGTATAACATCCCCCCGCCACACGCCCTAGCGGCAGCTTGGTGGTTTCGTGTAGATTTTAGAATCTATTAATTTATGATAGGTTTTTGACACTCCCTAATAACTGTAATGTCTATTACATACTACCATGATTTCCTCTGATTTGCCATACATTAATTCCTTTGTTTTCATGCTCTATACTTTTCTTCATGTCATCCAAAAACCCTATTCTCTTCATTTATTTTTCCACCTTGCCTAAATTCTCCCCAGTCTTCAAATCCCACTATATCTCGATATCATAGACTTGACTTGGTGGGAACTTTCCATATTGGAGAGGAATGAAATTTAAACACTTGGGATTTAAACATAATATTTTTTTAACACGACCCAGATTTCAACACTTTGTGTCATCTTCAGGTCTCCTGCACCCACTTTTTCTGCCTTCTTCATATTTCACCTAGCATCTTCCTCTCTTCTCCCTAAATATTTAGTAGTGTTGCTTTTTGAATAGCAAGTTAGTACATGTTGTACATTAATGTCTTGGAAAGAGTTTGGGTGAATTTAGTCATTTGTTCATAATGTAATTCAACATAATGGGGAAGTATACTCAATTTTAGGTCTCAACTCTTGCATTTGCAGTATCTTTGTCTTAAATAATGTTTTCTTTATAAATTTACTTTGTATACCTTTGATCAATTGACTTCTTCTTTTTGCAATGCACTTCCACAGTGCTATAACTGAAAATGTGTATTATATTCTTTCTCCTCTGAAACCAATCACTGGTTTGATAGCCTTCCTTTTTAACTCCACCCTTCTGGAAGGCACATACATTGTTGACTACATTTGATCTTAGAAAATTCAAGTCAAGTACATATATGAGCAGGATTTTAAGAGAGTAGGAAGAGGTAATCTGCTCACTGAAAACTATTGATAAGTTTTATGAAAGCATTTATTGTGTGTGATTGTGGTGGATTCCATCTTCTTTACACATTCCTGTAGAATATGTGGGAAATACCTATTTAATGTGGTTGATTATTTGCAATTACCTATGATTAATGAATTAGAAATGGCATTTTAAAGCTACTTATCTAGTTAAAAAAATAAAGTTTAACTATTTAAAAAAAGGTAAGGTTGGGGCAATCTTTTTCTAAAATTCAATTCTAGATTTAAAAAACATTTTATCAAATTTGATTCATCATTATTGTCCTCCATTTGGTATTGGGTAATCAAATGCCTATGGTGTTTCCATATAGTATTGAATTTTGAATGAATGCTCATTATGAGTGTATATTCTGGATGTAATGTGTGTGTGGAAGTTTTGAAATAAGTTACTGAATAAGATTTTTGAATGAGAGAAAAAATATTATAGTGTTATATTTTTATGAATTTTATTTTAAGTAACATCTCACCGTTACTGGTTTGGTAAAAAAAAATAAAAAGATGTGGGAATTGCTGAGGTTATTTTTCCATTTATCTACATTCAAGCTAAAGTCATCACATTTATAATAATGACATTCAGTTTTCACCGTGGCTAAAGGTTGCTTCACTGTAATGAGAGCATATGTGGTCGCAATTAGTGTATTTGGACATCCTCTCCTGTACTTAAGAGTGTTCTGAATATCATCTTTTACAAATTTGGGAGTTTCATATTGTAAAAATAATTGGCGATTACCAGTATTCAAACCCAGATCCCTCAATTTTCTGCTGAGTGGTTTAGTCAGTTAAACTACCTAAGCATCCATTCACAGTGCATGGGGATGCCTAAATGGTAAATCTCTTCTGTGAGTAAAACTTATGATTATTCAAACAAAAGAGTTTCTAGTTTAGATAATGAAGGTCTGTTTGGCTGTGAAGGTGCCCATCGTTATCATAGATTGCACAATCAAGAGACCTAATGAGCCCTAAAAGGGTCTGAATTACACTTTGAGCTTGCAGTTGGGAAAGAGCCGAGCACTCCCTCATTGGCAATTGAGTTCTCCCTGCAGTTTTTGTGAAATAATACTTCTATGTGTAACAAGGAAATTTACTTGGGACAAAATTCAAGACCAGATTTAAATAAATGGACTTCAAAACCTTATTTTCAAAGTATACAAAATGTGCCTTTTAACTGAAGTCATATAATCATAATCAAAGTTACGCCTCACAAAATTTATTTCTAAAGCCACCGGTAATCCCAAATATTTAAAAACATGTTAGATGAAAACTACATTTACTTTGTTTTGGATGAATAGTTAATTCTAGCATTGTTATTTCACTTGTAACTGATAGTTTCATTGTTAGAAATAAGGTTTCTTCGTAATTTCTATGGCCCCTCAACCCGATACTGTAAGATACTACATTTTTAACCTAGGTGTGGTTCACTATATGTTCCAAAATGTCTTTCAAAAACTGATGAAAAGTTCATCTGTTTTTAAACCTATTTCTGTCATTTTCTGTGGTTTTACAATTTAAAACAAATTGGCAAATGCAGTAAATCACATTCAAGGAATTAACTGAGGATCTTATTGGTATGAGTGATGCTTTATGTGCCCCTCCCTCGGCTCTTGTGATGTGGCTCTTGGGACAAATGTCACAATTACGCATCCTCTACCTATTGCTCACTGTTCTTTCTCCCTTGATAGCTACTTGCAAATAACTGTCCCAAATACTTACTATTTTTTCTGTTTGATAATTCACCGTCTCTCCCATCACTCTGGATGTAGTGGGATTCAAATTTATATTGTATTCCGGAATCCATTACATTCAACTGGACTAATTAGGTTGCCAGCCTTTGAAACTAGTACATATTAGGGACTGATGAATCAGTTGATGGAATTATGGAATGGGTATTAAACCTTGGTTTTGTTTTTATTGCAAGTTATGTGAGAGAAAAGTGACCATTTAAGTCGATCTGTCTGGGAGTTTTGTCTCCTAATTATGCATATCTTATGTGCGATCTTAATTGTTCTCTTGGTGTAATTTTTTAGTATCCTACATCTTTATAAATGTCTTATAATTATTCTGGTTGGCCCATTCTGTGAATGGAGAGCTTTCTATTTGGATGTGCTCTTGCTTTCATTTTTTTAGTATGTTGTTACTAATTGTATTTTTCATTTTAGGTTTCTCCTGCTTTGTGCACAATCCAAGTGGAGTTGCCTTTGCCAAATGGGGTTTGATGCATTAGGTAATGTGGCTGCTGAGGTGGGAATTGAGGATCCAGTGTCAGATCAACTAGCAGCAATGCTCATTGCTACATTGACAAAAGGACTTGCTTCTCCAGATCGCTTCACTGTCCTATCCTGTTTAGAAATACTTAATAAATTAAGTCAGAATGATGAAAATGAAGATATAATGCTGAGGTGTCTTGATCAGAAGGTACTGTGCAGTCATATATAATCAAATTATTTAGTTTTTTGAAGTGCTTAGTATCAATGAAATTCATGTTAGCATTTTAAAAGTAATTTCTTCATAAATTCAGTGGAATTTCTATTTAAATATCCCATATTGTAGGATTTCCTACATTTAAGGATTTCTACTATCAATGCTAATAGACTACTACATACATTTTCTCATAAACAAAGTTTCTAAAACCTTGTGCCATGAGGCTGCCAAAGCTGTTGATTCCATGATGTGTATGGGTGTTCATAACTTGCTACAATTTCTGTAAAAATAAAGGCATCTCATCAGTTCACAACTAATGCATTTTTAGTTGTTATTATTAGTTTTGCATTTTACATTGTAACTTTTTCAATATCTCAATATTGTTATTTACATTCTTGCAGGTTTATGATCAAATCTGTATGTTCCTGACGCTCCATGACATAATGTTATTGGTGTATACCTTGGAATGTCTTTACTCTTTGACATCCCTTGGTGAGCGTGCTTGTAATTCTATTGTAAGAGTGCATGGAGCCATTGACACCTTGGTCTCATTGATCACTGTTGAGGTAAGTTTTAAGGGATTTAATCACAGTATTTACTTTTAAAATACATCAAAGATAAGTAATACATTTATTTTTTAACTGTGATATTGTAGGCAAAGGTATATGAATATGATTTTTGAGTATAATGTTTTCTTTTATTGCTCAGTACTTAAAAACATCACTTGAGGCTCATGTAAACAGTTTTGTTGGTACATAAATTGATCAACTTTAAGTAATATTTATTTTTTATTCTAGGCTCAAAGTTATGGTCCTAAAGCTTGCATTCTCATGCGAGTTGTGGAAACTGTATCTGGGACAGCTCCCATGCCTAATGTAAATGCTTCAGTTCCCCACACTCCTGCCACCACTTTGACTACAATGTCTCCAATGGTGTCTAATAATGTACCTTTCCGTCCATCCCCAGTCATTCAGAGACATCCACAAATAGCTCAAAGTAAGTGAGAGTATTTTCTTCAGCTTAAATCTTGAACTGTTGGTTCTTTGGAATTAAAATACTTAATTTTGGCTTTTTTCCTTTCTGACATGAATGAATTAATTATTGAAAGATTAATTATTTTGCTTAGCATGTGCTTGTAAATATCTTTACTAATATAATTTTGTTATTTTCATTAAACCAAATTTAGGGACGTTGATAGGGGCACCTCAGCCGGCAGTTGCCACTCCTGTCAATCTAACTGCTGCACAGCAACAGTTGGGTGCAGGAATGAGTATTGTTTCATCGACTGGTCCAACAGGTGCAACTGCTCCTTTAACAACCCCGGGTCATGTGACCAACAGCCCTCACCACCACCACCATCATCATCATCCTCACATAATGCACCATCATCAACAGCCGCTGCATCAGACACAGTCGACTCAACACACAATGATTCATCATCACCAGGGAGTAGTTGTTGGAACAACACCAAGCTCCATCCATCAGCAGCATCAACAACAGATGGCTCAGGAAAATGAGCAATTTGCATTGGCATGGATTCGTGCAACATATGATCAGGCTTCTGGATCTAGCATTGAACAAGCAGACTTGTACCGACAGTATTTAGCCTCCTGTGCTAAAATAGGTCGACGTGGTGTCGTGTCTGCCTTGCAATTCCCACGATGTGTCAGGTGAGTTGAGTTACTTTCTCAAGACATGCTATGTTGTTTTTTTATATTACGATCTGGCCTGGTTCTGATATCTGTTTTTTTTACATTAAGATCTAAGATCTTTCCTTTCTTTTTAGAAATTCAAATATTTAAGTTAATTTTCAGATACATGAAATGCAGTTACATTAACAAAGCACTTCATTTCTCATTGTTTTTATGAGCAGGTAAGATAAGGTATAATCAGAAAGAATGAATGGTGTGTATTAAAGAGTGAGGAAGTTTTCAATACATAAACTATATTGTATTTTGAGACTTTTACTTTTTTCTCTCGTCTGAGTAATTTGACTTCCTAGAAATAAAATTAGTTGCTGTATAGAACTACTGGAAACTAATAGAAATTACTGGGATTTCTCTTTGATGAGACATTGAATTGGGATTCTGGATATATTATGCAATGTAGTGATGATACCTTGCCTATTTTCCTGAGTATAGTGTGTAAGTGAACATTCACCCCCAGGCTGTGCTGCATTATTAGAAATGTTGCAAAAGATGCATGAAAATTTCATCAGTACCAGTATGTTTACAGATATAGTTTTCACACAAAGAAATCTCTGACACATTAAGTATTTTTGGAACCCAAAACCTTACCACTAAATTGTAAATTTAAGTATGCTGTATTTATTTCACTAATTTAAAGAGTGCTTTGCATTAGTCTCATTTCCAAAGTTATCTTAAGTATTTTACTCTTGAAGATTTTTGCTGTCTAATGTAAAAAAAATCCAATGTACAAGGCCAACTTGGGTGTTTTTGGATTGGTAGTTAAATAATTTAAAAAAAATTATAGTATTAAAACACAGTTTAAGCAGGAGCTAGTACATCAATACCATAAGCATCTTAAAGATTAAAATTTTTAATTGATTACAAAATATAAAATTGGTGGATTATCTCCTTTATTTTCTAAGTGATGCTTTGAATCTTTCAAATAATTTATCAGTATTGATTTAATCAGTTTTTAATGAAAAAAATTTCCCATCTAAATGCACTATGTTGGGATTTTGCTTCTGATATAGGCAGGCAAAGAACTTCCTTTATTAGGACTACTTTTTAAACATGTTGCATATCTTAAAATCACACTGTAATTGAAATCCCAAATTACATTTGTTTTTTTTATTGCAATAAAGGTCAAATAAATGTCAAAGCTAAAGTGGGTTTTGGTTAAAGAGCTCTGGCAAGTCATTTTAGTGGTTAGGAGTCAGAGGCAAAGGGATTGCAGCTGACTGAATCCATAACCATCCATTGTGTATGGATATGATGTTAATTCTCTTTGAAGTAATTTTTGTACTACCATTTTTCAATTACAGGTCTGTTTTTGGAGCAGCTGTTGGTCCAGCTCAGAGAACATCATCCACTGGCTCAACGGAATACCATTATGAGGGTATCAAGGTGCGAGCGAATGCCCTGTCCCGATTTTCTACATCTGTAGGGGTGGCACCCACAATGCCAACTCATGCAGTCCCGAACCCTCATGCAAACCCAGCCCAAATGCACCTGGCACAATCACAACAGCTACTCAGGAAACAGGTCCCCCCCATACAGCACCAAATCCAACAGCAACTTCACCACCGGCCAGACAGCACTGTCTCTCCTCCCTTGGTACCCTCCCCAACACCCTCTTGCTCGCCTACCCCTGGTAATGCTCCCTGCTCACCAATCCTCAAGGCACAGCTGAGTGCTCCACCCAAGGCCCCGAAAGGGGACAGTAAGAGCCAGGTACGTATGTTTTTATCACTGTTCTGGTAGAGAGGCACACACATACCTTAATTACAGTCCCTAACGTTTTCTAATTACCTGCCCGCATAAGAGATGGTAGCTTATGATAATGATTGTAAGCCAGGAAAACATAAGCTGAATTTTGGTTTTCTTGAGTGATCTTGAGGGAAAAAGTCTTCATTTGTGTAACTTCTACATATGTTATATTTTTTTAAATTCCTAGAGCTATCCAAACCTGAGGCACCATTCAAGTGAATTTTTTGTGAAAATTTTGGATTTGTAAAGTTAAAACATATAACTTTTGTTTTTAACATACTTTCCTTAAGATTTAGTTAACTGTGCTCTGGTGCTTGTGCCTTGTGCATTATTGTTTATTAAGGGGTTGAGAAGCTGTGTAGTGAACTTCTATATGTTACTTTGGCAAAAAACTCTAAAAAAATCTAGTATTTACGTTAGTATTCAGGAACTACAAAGTAATGGGGTCAGTAAAATACTGAATGGGCCAGTGGTTGTATGTTGCTTTCTTTGGATTAATGTGCTGTGTACTTTTACATTATTTGAGTTGTGTGGCTGATCAGATTCAAGAAGCAGGAGAGGAGCATAGCAAATGGAAATCAATACAAAAGGAGGTAATATCTTTGAATCTGGGGATGATTAAAAAATACCCTCTTTCACCTATCTGTCAATCAAAATTTGATATGCAGGAAATTTGAGAATTAAAAAGGTCACAATGAAGTAGCTGAAATAGTTCTGCAAAATATAAAGCTAGAAAATTGCTAGACACTTGCAAATTAGTTGTTTACAACGAAGTTAATTCGAGCCATTACTAATGAGTTGTCTATTGGTTTCAACTGGAATTATGTTTAGCATATCTTTTCATATTTGTTTACAGAAATCATATTTAGCTCAATTATATCTCACAAGTTGAGTTGATTTAGCAATAATGTGTTGCTGAATTCTCGAATTACTGCCTGGGTCATAAGTTTTAATGGCTATATGCTTGAGGTTACTAGCAGTCACTGGTATCATAGCTTCAGGTACTACGGTATAGCTTACTTGAAGCCTGTGGCCCCTCGATACACAGGATGGCAACGAGCAGAGGGGAAGTGTCATTAGGAAGACATTTGGAGGAGAAGGCTAAGTGACTCAGGCAGAGGTGAAGTCTGAGTTACTTTCACATGCACACCGATCTAACTGTGCTTCTTCAAAATAGATGGACTCCCACAGACTGAAAACTGGTTTCTTTGCATGAGCCATGAGCTTTCAATCGGACTATCCAGCACACAATAGGAATCTCGACTATCCTCAGGGCTATCTTACATTCATGTTGTGCATAGCCTACTACAAATTCTCACATCTTTAAGCCTAATGCATATGATGAATTAAAACTATTTTTTTATTATTTTAAATGAGCCTAATCACCAACTATCTTTAGCCAATACACCTTTGGTCTTTAGGCACTAGTCAACAGTTTGTTACATCTCATTTGTTGCTTTGTAATATGACTTTATTGCATAGTATTTACTACCCTTGTTGAAATTTTAGTCTAAGGTTGGGGAATTTTTAAAAAATTTCAAATCAGCAGGAATAGTAAACTGAAAGGTGAGAATAAGTCTTGTGGACTAAAATGTAAGACTTTTGATGTAGAAAAACATCTATTTGAAAAGATAAGTAAATCTTAAACAAAATTAAATCTTTTCAACAAATGTACTTCCATTAGGAGTTCAAAGTTTAGAATTAGAATAATGGTACTGTGTGCCTTTCTGACTGGGATTGGTTTTTACTAGCCTGTAATGTTTTTTATTTGAAAGTAAAGTTTATTTTATATTTCTTATTTACTGTGGATTATAATTCTTTACATTTTAAATTTTTTAGCTATCACATTACAATAGCTTTTAGCATGTGCTAAAAAGTGTATATTTGGAAGTAATGCCTCAGTTATTGTTGAATCTTAGCAATCCATTTTAACCAATTAGTTAATTATGTATATGCACATTGTAGTGTGTCTTTTTGACTAGCAAGTTAGTACATTTTGTACGTTAATGTCTTGGCAGAGTTCACTGTTAGGGTGAATTTTGTCATTTGTTCATAATGTAATTCAAGATAATGGGAAAGCCTACTTAATTGGGAGTTTGAAAATTAACAATTGCATTTGCAGTGATTAGTATTAGAAGTTAATCAGGATTTATGCCATATTTAGATAAATTTAATTAAAATCCATTGGTATATGCTCTAGAATGCTATTAAGTTATGTGGCATAATATCTGTATTATGTTTCTGTTAACTTTTCCATTTTGTAGGGATATTCCTCCATTTAAGACTTTTAATTTTTGAAAGAATATAAAGAGAGACATTTTACGTTCTTTTTATTTTATAATTGTTATTCATTTATCTATCCTCTGTTGTCTTAATTTAATTTTCCCTCTGAATTCTTTGAAAATGTTCAAATAGAAATTTCTTTTTGTGCTTAATTTTTGAGCTGAAAAATCCTCATCTTCTCCCCTCCTCCCCCTTGAAATTCCCTGTTGGGTCAGGTGTTGGCACACCCACACCTCACGCAGGCCCTGCTTGGCAGCACAACAGGACCCAGAAACTCACCCCCACCTTCAGCCCAGCAATCCTCTGCCACCTCCCCCGCTGTCTCTTCCACCACGGCAGTTTCGCTCCCACACCCACCCCTGTCCCCGTCTCCCTCCTCACCCTCCCCATCGAGCCCCGCCCTCCCGTCTTCTTCTGTGGGTACCCCTACAGCCTCATCGAGCAGTGGGAGCTGCACTTCCTCCTCTTCGCTCATCAAGAGTCTGCTGGCATCCAAGGTAAACACGGGGCCCCCAGAAGGGTCCCCGTGCATTGGGTCACTGCCTGACAACCGGAAACCACAGCCGCCGAGGAACCCAGCGCAGTGCATGAGTGGCATGACAGTGCCTTCCTCCCATGTTACCACCATCCCTATCCAATCCCATGCCCAAGGTCCACTGGTGACTCCACCCACCATCTCCAACGAAACACCGTTGTCCCCAGAGAGCAACCAGGTAACTGCTCTCTTAGTATGCTCGAAGCAGGGTGCCATTTATAACTTTATTGAGGAAACTTAATGAAATATATATTTTATGGTGATTGGATTTGTGTCATCTATGCTTGGTGATGGGATCATCGACTATGCTTTCATTATGAACTTCATCATAATATCATTTTTCTCCACCTTTCTCATCAATTTCATAGAGATAAATTATGATTTACTCATGTTTGACACAGATTTGTACCTTAATTGGTGCAGTTGTCACATTCCCTGGCCCTTGTCTTCTTCCTAGAAGGAACCTCAAGTTAGATTAGCTGGAGTGGAATATTACAGGTATTCTATGGTGGTGGACACATTGGCCATGGGCAGTAGTTGCATGGTTTTTCATTTTGTTTTTATTTTAATTTATTTGGTTGAAGCATGAAATTCATTTTTTTAAGATTTACTAGATGTTTCATAGCAATGTTCATGGGACATAACTAAGTTGGCTCAACTCTAATGGAAGTGTGAAAGGTATGCTAACATATTAATAACACAATACATTTAACCTTCACTAAAATGTGAAGGGTTTCATCTGATATATTACACATTTTTTCACCCACCTAATGCCAATGAATTTTTAATGGAATGCTAATATTATAATACTATTTGAAATTAACTGGCATGATTGCAGACAAGAAATAGGTAATGATGCTATGTAATTATGTGATTTACTTTCAAAGTTCACATTTCTAAATTAATATTTGAAATGGTGGCTGAAATTTTGAAACTATCCTTATATGATATTGAATAATTTTGTCTAAGCTGCCTTTTTAGTTATTAATGTACATCTGTAAGAATTTAGGCTCTTTTTAACAATTGATTAAAAATACTTTTCGTGTTTTTAATGGATTCAAAATGTTTATCATGTTTAATTCAAAATATGAAATTCATTTCTTCAGATTCATAAAATAAGGTCTATTAAAACAGTGTTTCCTCTTCTATTTTAGAAACTCATTATTTTGAAGTTGAGAGTGTTAAACAATCAACCCTTGGAGCTAATGAATTCTTTAAGAACAAAATTTCATTTTTATGCAAAAAAGTGGAATTTTTATTTTATCAGAAATTTTGAGTTTATATAAATTGAAATCTTGTCTCTCTATATGGTTTCTTCATTTTCAAATCAGAATAAATGTAATTCAATTTTATAAAAGCATATATACAGATTAGAATATGAAGATATAAAAAAATATAGTTTTGCTTTGTACCATGAAGCCTTGATTGGCTAAACATTTGTGTAAGATAGATGGAGAAATAAGTATCCCAGGCATCTTAAATCTATATTATAGTCTTGGCAGAACATAAGTCCAAGGACACCTCGCAAATGAGAAATGTAAAAATAGTAGATATTTGTTTAATTAGTATATAATGAAATGAAAGATAAATGGGAACATAAACTTATAGTATGATAATAGATGCATTTTACTATGTTTCAAGTACAAAAACAAAGTGGTAATAATGGCAATGTTACTAAGAGGATCATTTAGTAGCAGTTAGCATATAAAACTGCATTATCTGATGGTGAAGTATCTTTGATGAATTTGTCATGGAGTAAAATTCAACTAACAAATAAAGTTTAATGACGTACTAGAATTTTGTATGTTCAGTGCAGAATTTTGTATTTACTGCACAGGATTTGTTGAGGGATTCCACGAGTACTCGCTGGACACCAAGACATAATTAAATATTGCACATTCACCTTAATATACGAACTAGGAAGAAGGGGGGACAACTTAATATCCATTTTACATTATTATTCCAAGGTTCCAATATGTGTTACAATGAGTAACAACATATTGGAATTAGTGAAATATGTGAATATTGAATAATATGCATAATGTCTAAATAAAAATTCACTGAAAAATATCACAAAGTTAACTTCAAAGCAATATTCTTTTTCAAATGAAAATTGCCCATGTAGTTCATGGTCTTATTTTTATAAATCCTTTATTGAAACATACATTTCTTTTAATTTGCACTCGTACTTTTGTCTGCTTATTATTGTCTTATTTCTGGTTGATTACTTATGAAACGAGTGGAAAAGAAACGTGTTGCACTTGCACATTAAATGGTTTGCATACCTTAATTAAAATCTCCGATTAGCACCTTTGTTAGAATGGGCAGGTTTAAATCATAACTAATAATTAACATTTAATATCTATCACTTTTAATAGGAATGTAGCCAAGTGGAGTTGTTTTTACTTAAATGCATTTAATTTCCATATCAAATGTATGAGACATGTTCAAAAAAGTAAGTATCTTATTTATAAAAACTTCATTCACAACATTTATTTTTAAAGAGCATACCTTGAACTATTTTTCAAAATCATGAAATGAATCTTGTCCCCAACCAGTTAAAAAAATGATAATGACTACACCCCCCGATGCACTAGAGTTTTTGTTCCTTTGTCATCTCTAAGGAAAGAGTTAGATTTTTATGCTGGATTGAAAGTGTTAAACATTGCAGAGAATCAAAACAGATGACAAGTGCCTCAAAAATGGCATAAATAGTCAAAATTAGTTCAAGTCATGCTCTGTCATATATATATATACATTCAAACAAAACTGTTTGAAGTTTTTATGCAAAAATGATACCTCATTTTTGAATATGCCTCTTAGTTAGAATAGCCAGATTTAAAAAAATAATTATGCTTAATTTATTGATTGCAAAAGGGGAGTAAAATAATATTTTTACCTTTGGAGAGAGCTATACCTGAAAATATATTACATTGCCTCTCTTTGTCATTGTATGCATGAAGCCTTTAAATCGGAAATGGAATTGTGTAACCATAAGTGTGGTCAGACTGAAATATATACTTCCCAAGACCTTGGCTGAATCAGTATGGGAAAAAAATAGGCAGGAAATGCTTTGAGCTTAAGTTGAAACATCTTGAGCATTAAAAGCTAATGGGATTGAAGTCAAAGCTGAGGAACTTCACTATCTAATGCTCCTAGTTGTATCAGTGCAAAATGGTCCACAATTCATTTAGTATTTATGAGGGTAGAACATTTCTAGAGGTTTGATCTATGATACCTTTTAGTACACACCATTGATAGTGGATTTTAGTGAAATATTTATTTGGAGTGGGTGATTATTGGGTAGGCTAATTTTTAGGTTTTATTAAATTAAATTCAAAATTACAGATGATAGGAGAATTTTCATTCACTGTGACTGATTATCTTTATTTCTTTTTCACCAACTTCATAATAACTGTGTATACTAAATTTATCAAAGAGTCCTTTTTTGGTTGATTTGACAATTTAGCTTCATAAGAATGAGTTTCTAATATAATTTGTAATAAACGCAGAATTCTCTAAATTCATGTTGTTTTTCCCAATCCACTCTGAATGCTTGTTATATTGCAGTACATAATTTACTGAGTTGATAATGCAGTGTGTGTCAAGTGTGCTAACTAACATCATTTGTCTTTCATACTAATAGTAATTGCTAATAATCTTTTTTGTGTGTATTTATTTTGGTTGCTACCATTAAAACTGCCCTGTAGTAACATTGAATTATATAGTATAAAGTAAAAATGTTTTCTCATTGTGGTTGTTTTTATTACTCTTTGAAATTTTACGCAGGTTAAAAAAAATTGGAAGTTTTGATAATTGCAAATTTATAGGAAATATTATATTCTATTCAAACAATTTGAGTGGCATGTGAGGGAACTAACTTTTTAATTTTGAACATTATTTTTATAGTTTGTTCATGCCACGATAGAATGGCTTTGTCTGGGCAGTTATGTTCACATACAACTCTTGTCATATAGATAATTTGATTCTTATTGTTATTGGTTGCTTTGATCTGTCGAATTGTTTTTATTTTTTGATGCTGACAACATTTATTTCATGAATATTCAGGTAGCACAAAGGCAGCAGCAACAAAGGCTGCTACAGCAACTTCAGCAGCAGCAAACAAATGCACCTACTACCACTACCATTACAACTGCAACTACCACTGTTGCAACTCCTAACTGTAATCGGCCAGCAACACCCTTTGCACCTGCTACGGCACTTAATGTAACTAGCACCACATCCTCTACTATGACTACACAGCTCCCTCAGCAACAAAAAGTGCAGCACCTCAGTCCTGTCACCAATAAGGCAGGAACTGTGGTTGGAACTCTTTTAACAACAAGTGTAATTGGTGGGAAAATGTGTGAGCCTACTTCACCGCGTCCGAGAATATCCAGAATAAATGGTGCTCGAGTTATGTCTATGGAGGTGAGCTATTGTATTTTAGCCCAAATCCCCGGAAAATTTTTGAAGATTTATTGTGATATATATCAACCTTATCAGTTTGAACTTACTTATGTTTTGTTCAAATCGAAGAATTTTTTCCCGTTTTCTGGTCTTCCAAAATTAAGTTTTTTTTACAAGCATAAGAAAAAGTATTTGTTATGAATAAAAAACATGAATCTCAACTTTGATATGTGATAATTTTTCCTACATTAATGGGAAATGAAAATGATGCATTGAAGCTTGGTCTTTATTTAACATGAAGTAATTTTTCAAAAGTTTTAAAATGAATACTTAAAATTATTGAGTGATATAAACGGAGGAGCTACCCTCACAAGCAGCCTTAACGGCCTAGTTTCGCATTTGAGTATAGTAGAAGCCTTTTATATCCTGGTATGCCTAAGTTTCGCTTCCATATAATAATGTTGGGAGGAGTACACTTTTATGCACGTGTATTTCTTATAGAAAAAGGGTAAGAAACTTAAATACCACCACCTGTGACACATTTTATGCTACCATGCATTTCTATGGAGACTCCAACATCTTCTCTTAACATGTGTTTATTATGTAGCACACACATTTCCTGGGATCAATCAATGGAAATAAGGAAAAAATAACTACTTGAAATTTTAAGATCAAAATGGTTCCTCTCAAGGAGTTGCTTTTATTGTGGCTCTGCATTTTATGCATTTTATTCTGCAAGAGTTAACACCCATGTGCCCAGTTGTCACTCCAAACTCCTCTCTCATCTCATATCCCTTTGTGGATAGTATTGGAATGTAGCTTGACAACTGTGGGGGTTCTAAAATTAAAAAAAATGTCAACCTACATCTGCTAATCACCCTGAGAAATTAATTACCATTGTTTGGATGTTTAACTTTGCTAAAAATTTTAAATGACGTTTTTTGACCTCTATTGGCAGCTTAAAATGATTGCTGCTGTTCCTAGTACCTTATCAAATTGTTGAATAGCTTCAGGTAAAAATAAACTAAATAAATACACATTTAAAATTGTGATGTTCACAGAATTATTTACATTTTAAATGCATAAAATACATTATAACGGATATATTTTTTTACTGGCACCTCACTTGAAATCAAAACCATTGTCATCTCATATTCTTAAATTACAATCTGAATCAGATGGCTCTGAATTTGGTGTGGTTGATAATAAATGGTTGTTTCCCCTAGTGACTCAAAACCAAAAAATCTTTTTCCCAATTATTTTCTTCAGTTCCTCTTATGTGCTGCTCAGGCTTTTTCCATAGTTCTGGGGTTACTGATCTCAATGTTTGAAACAGAGCTCACATGTAGTATTTACTCTACTTCCTATGTCGTTAGCGTTTGCTATGTCAATTTTTGCTATCCTTTTTTTTTTTTCAGAAATGCCCAAGTATGCTCAATTGCATATAATTAGAGATGACATTTATCTTCGATTCCGCCTCTGAAAAATTCACTCAGGAAGTCATAGTGCATATATGTGTTCCATACGGATCTTTGTTTGAAACTGGCAAAAATATTGTTTTTAAATGAGCCATTCAATTACAAATGGTGGGCTGCAATGATTCACCTCCAGTAACATACCTCCTAACAGGCTTCTACCTTAATTCTTTCAGTAGATATTTCCACATGCAAGCT
>LYUA01000183.1:682770-694818 GCA_002093875.1 Calopteryx splendens
GAATCGCCGTCTTTGTAAGCCAATAGGTTAAGAAAAATGAAAACTAGGTGTATACGAAGAACGAAGTAGGTCTCAATTGCATTTCATGAAATACATGAAAATGAAGAAATATGAACAAAGGAAGAGATGAGGTTGCAGGAGAATTGAGTAACAAAACTCAATCCTTGACTTGAAAGCTATTGATATAGATTATCTGAAAAACGTAGAATTAATTATTGATGGTCAAAGTTCAAAGGAATTCTGAATTGATTGGAAGGAAGATGAATACCTCCTAATTTGATACCCTGCATTTAAATTTCCTACTTTTTACATTGAATCTATCATTTTTTTCAAATATGGTTTGGTTCAACTGAATGTATCAATGATTGTTCAACATTTACCTTTACCATCTTTAAATCTTGCATTTATGAAAACAAAGGCATTAGTGGCTGTGATAATCTAGCACCAGAAAGGAGTAGCTTGACATATGTGCATTGATGCACTAATTGAAAACTAATTTTATTTCAGGTTCTTCGTATGATGGCTATGAGGCGAAGGCAGCTGTCACAAAGTGGTAGAAGTGAAATCCCCCCACCTACACCCCCTCCTCCACACCCTGGATATGCTCCAAATGCAGCCTTCCATGCCATCAAGCGTCATGCCCTGGAGTTTGTAAATCCAAAGGAACTCATGGTAAGAACAACCAGGAACATAGTTTTCATTTACCTTGCATTGCAGTGGTAGGAAATAGCTTTCTATGAAAGTTCCACTTGACATAAATTTCTTAGCTTTAATCAGTATTTTTAGTACACATATAGTGTTTAAGTTTATGAAATACATTCTAAGTGTTTGTTACATTAGTCATTAGTTGGGATGGGCCCGAAACCAAATTCTTTTATTCTTTGTGTCCCAATTCTCAAATCTAAATTTTCTATATGTAGAGTTAAATTTAGAGTCCCCATTACTAATTTCACAGTTAATTGTTCAAGTTGAATTCAAATTCTTTTACATATCTAGAAGTATTACTTTTTATCTAGATTTTTCTCTAATGCAAAATATGTGTGCATTCAAAAAGTATGTTTTCTATAAAAAAAACTTTACACATGGTATTTTTGTTTGAATTTATTTTTACATGAAAGAGCATGCCTTAAACTATTTTTAAACATCACATTTCCACCATTGTTGAGGCACCTGTCATATCTGGAGACCAGTTTGTTTTTTACCTTTTCAAAGAACAGCACCACCAATGCAGTCCAACAAACACTCCCTCTAGAATGATGATAAATCCTCTTGAAATTTTGGGAAATTCACCACATAGGAAGAAAATCATGAACTGCTGATTGTCACATATTTTCTCATCAGTTTTCCTGGCCATATCTTCATTGACCACAGAAGGCCACCCATTCATTGGTTCACCATGCACATTCATTCAGCCTTGATTGAACTGTCTTATCCATTTCCTAACTATTCCATCAGTAATTGCATTGTCACTATAAAATTCAATGATCTGCTGATGAATTTCAGTGAATTTGAGCCGCCTTGCATTCAGAAATTGGATAAAAGACTGTATTTCACAGTTGGCAGGATCTTCTATTGGCTTAAACATTTTAAACGTTCAAAACAAATACCAGAGCCTCAACAATGGTGGAAATTAAGTCCAAAAAATAGCTAAGGTATAAACTTTGTAAAAATAAATTCAAGCAATAATACCATGTGTGAAGCTTTTCATTCTTATAAGGTACTTACTTTTTTAATGAACCTCATACATTCCATGCTATTGAAAAATAAAAATAAATGGTAATTTCAATTTTACATTACAATTTTATTAATTCTGAAATGTATATAACTGTCATTCAATTATTTTCACTTTTATTTCCTGCATTTCAGGCTATTATTTATGAACGATGTATGATTTCAAGTATGCTAAAATATTTAGTAACTTCAGGTTTGTCTTTGTGGAAGTGTCTTATATCCATTTAGGAAATGAACTTTGTACTTTTACACAAGAAATTTCTTGTGGTAAAGTACTAAGTTTATTTCATTAATGGAAGCTAAAATATGGTACATACTTTGTTGTAAGCCAGCTCGTGGCTATTACATAGATACTTTTCAGCTGGATATGCATATAAATCATAATAAAGTGAATATGTGTAGCAAAAATTCAGGTTTTAAGATATTTACTCAATCTTGAGTTGTGAATCTAATCTAAAATCAATCTTGTGGATAATTTTAGATTATATTCACATACTAACTGATCTTTGCTTACTGTGAGAGCCAACAAAAAAAATAATTATTTCTTGTAGGTCTTATGTTATTCATCAAAAAAGTCTCTTGATGTCATTGGTAAATTCTAAAATGTTCAACACATTGTGAACATCCTAGCTGGTGAAATTAATTATTCTTGCAATATGTTTTCATTGCTTAAATGATCATAATGCATTTACAACTAAGAATGAAATTTCATTTTGTTTATTGATTGTAAATGACAGTAGCCATATTATAGAATAGCTGCCTGCATTATAATATAAACAAAGGAATAAAAATCATGCATGGATAACAAAATTTCATATTCACTTTGTAAACATAAAGGTACTATTCCATTGAAAAGTTTTTACAACTGGTACGACTTGTTTCACTGTTTTATGCCATCATCAGGTGCCAATACATATTGATATTGTAAATTTCTAGTGAAGCCAGAATTAATAAATGTTACACAACATTTCAGTCCACCCACACAAATCTGGAAAGGACTGTAATTAGTTTATGCATACTTAGCTTTTATTTGAATATATGATCCTGAATTTGTTATATATCCTACATAATTAAGTTCTTTCCCATTCTCATAGAAAATAATTATGATTAGAAATGGTGGGCAAAGCCTAAGTTCTGATCCGATAACATCCCCAATTTGTTGCCAAGTTGTGTTGGAAGTATATTATGCTTTTTTGCTGGAGAGTTTTGGTACTCTAGCCAAATTTGTGTGAATGAGATTTAGGTGGTGTCTATCAGTAGTGCATAATAATCTTCATAAGAAGGGATTGCACTTTAATATTCCTTCCTTCTTATATTCATTTCACTAAGTGATCTATGCTGTTTATTAGTTAAAGGTATAAGTTTATGTTTAAAGTTTTGTTGATGATTTGTCTTATTTAGATAAGTAGTAAGAAAGATTGGTAAGATTTTATAGCTTTGAACTCCTGAGTTTTGGTAAAGGGATTGTTGTTGCAGCGCTGTGTTCCTGCAGTGAGTCGTTTATGCATGAGGGCTGTTCAATAAATAATAATCATGAAATTTTTATTCACATAATTTATTCTGGTCAAATTTAATTGAGTGTAATGTTAGCTTATTAGTCAGCTTAATGTGTAATTTAGATTGGTACAACTCTTTTGATTTTACTCCAGTCCACCTATTGTATCAGTGACAGCCATTGCAAGTTAAAACATGTTCAATTCAACTACACCAACTGTTCACTTTCCACAAAGGTGTTTCTTCACTTTGGGGAACAGGAAACAGCCACATAGATCTGAATTATAGGGATGATGAGGAGCACACTTCACATTGATTTCCATGATATATTCAGCCTGCCTTCAGATGTCCTGATGTTCAAGTATGAGCAGTCTCAGAACCCACTTGCAAACACTGTCATGTGCAATTTTTCTGTTACCAATGTGTGGATGGCACTCAATGAAATTTTCAATATTTCTGATTATGATCTTAGCGTTATTTGACGATCTTTTTTCTCACAGTAGCAGCAGCGGGGTTAATATTTAATTCTGTTATAGCGGTAACTGAAGCTTTGGGTCCACCTTTCTTTGAAATTGATCGTCTCCCCTCTTCTAGCTGTGCTGTAGGGAAGAACAGACTCTCCATAAGCCTTTTGTAGTATTACATAGGTCTTGGCTGATGATTTGTTCTGGCAAAATTATGAATACAATTCAGCCTCCATCCTTCATTGCTGCCTGAGGTGAACTGAACATGTTTCAACCTGCAATGGATGCTGCCAACGCAATACTGGATTCAAATCAATGAACTTGTACCACATATATATTGCACATTAAGCTAACAATATAACATAAAATTAAATTTTTATAATATAAATTACACAAATAAAAATTTATTGTCACTCTATTGAACAGGGGGGCATGATAGTCCAGTGGGTAGAGAGCTGGGCTACTGACCAGAGGGCCCAGGTTCGATTCCTGGTGACGACTGATTCTGGGCGCCCTCAGCTTCACCCAAGCTGTGTACCATTTTTTGGGTACCAGGTCATCCNNAAGCTGTGTACCATTTTTTGGGTACCAGGTCATCCTGGGAAATCACAGGTGTACAGGGAAAGGAACTGCCCCCCTACCCTTACGTGTGAACATGCCCCATTGGGCTTAGTACTGGGTGAGCTCTACCCTCACCTACCAAACCGATTTTCGGGTTGGTTACTGTGATTTTCTCTATTGAAAAACCATTTTTCATCACGCTACTTTGCATGGATTGCTTCAGTGAAATGTTGTTGACTTTCTGTCATACCAGACATACCTGTTTTTTGATGTCAAGTATTCACCTAATTCTGCAAAACAGAATATCATGTGGGACTAAAGTGTGAAATGTGAATTGTGTAAAAATGTAAATGGAGGGACAGCATGATTTTTAGGATTCATAAGTAAAATAGTCCTGTAGTATATGATGTAAAATACTATTTTAGACTATATTTAAGGTTTTGTAAGTGCATATGTTGAACACAATATCCTTCTCACACACACTAATAATGTCATAAGTATGCTTACAACAAACATTTTATGCAAACCTTTCTGCTTCCAATGCACCTTTTTTTTACAATCGACTCAATTGGAATCAACACAGATAGCTCCTGTATAAATTATGCTTTCATATTGTATCATATGCCTCTTGCATTATATTTCATTGGTGCTGTATTGATCTTGTGGTGCCAATCCTTGTCCAAAAACTTTTTCACTCTCACTTCTGCCTCTATTGACATATAATTCATCTCAGAGATGGGCTATAACTCTTTGATGTGTTCACTTCTTATTTTGAGTCAGCACTTTTTTTCAGAAAAAATATTTACTTAAAATTATTTGTTGGACTCATTTTTTATTGATAATATGTGAGTTATTAGTTATAAATAATTCTGCTGTCATTAAATAATTTTTCCCCTGACAGCTAAATATAGAGTTTCCATTTAAATTATAAATTCTAAGAATGTAGGTCAAAGGCTTACAATTTATGGTCATTTCTCATTAGATTTATAAAGTTTTTATCTGTGAGAGTATTAAAATATATTGGGGTCATTAACAAAAGCTAACTTAGTATATATAGCCATGCATGGTGACAGTTATTTCATGAAAATTGAATATTAATATTATAACTTATATTAGTGATTGGCCATTTATTTGATGCAGAAGGCTAACACTTTTTTTTAAGTATGTACTAATTCATAAGTTGAGTGCTTTTGAGATAGTTATCTAACAAATGTGGTTGATATTATGGGAATTCAATCTTTGATACAGTTGTAAAAGTAACCCTTACATGGTATGAAGAAAATGGAAACCTAAATCATAACAAGGAATTCACCAAAGAAGAATTCACCAGTTTCTACTTATACAGTTTAAACTTATGTCATTTTTTTTTCAGCTATGATCCTTTCAAGGTTTTGATTCATAAAATTTTATTTTATTTTTTATACTGACTAACAGTGAAGCTTCATTAGTTTTTCTAAAATTATAATATGTATATGATTCAGCTGTAATTTATCCTTGATGTTAATTCTAAATTAATAAAAAAACCTAAGTTGATGAAATAACTTTTTCCTGGTTTTGAATGTTTTTTAAAATCAATGGCTCTAATACTAACTTGGGTCTTCCAATGCTTATATGTCATTTACTGTCAGCTCTTCTGTAGAACTTCAGAACAAGCCTATGTATTAAAACTGGAAATTTATTTAACTTTTAATGATTCTTTCTTTAAAAAATTGATTGCATAGAATTTTTTTCTGGGTTCAGAATGTTCTCCCGTAAACATCCTGTGTAAATGAGACTGATAATCAACCACATTTGTCTGGGTCTTGCATATGCAGTGTGGGTAAGAGTGTATGTTTTCTTGTCCCATGACCTTAATCTCAATTCTGTCTTTCTCATTTCTCTCACCTAACCCTCACCCCATTACCTCCATCGCATTTTGTTACTTCACTTTGCATACCTCTCAGCAGAGGGCTGCAAGCAGATCTGCTGGACCACCACCACCTCCAGTGGCCACTAGAGCCCCTGGACCAACCCCTCCTGAGCAGGTGAGCCCTGAAGGGGCAGCCAAATATGTATTGTTTTTTTGTGTCATCACTGTATATTGTTTCTGCAAAAATTTCAAGCATGGAGATGTCAGTCGTTTGCACCTGTTGGTATTGTGTCCACATTTTATGACATGTTAGCTTTTCCTGTATGCTTGGTTATTTGAAGGAGGAATGTATGTGCATGTTGGGTTTTATGCCTTGTATGGTTTTATAAGGTAAGTTTAAGTTTGTATATGTTTTAACCCGTTTCATATATTTATTTTCTTTTCCAGTCTAGTGTTCAATGTAATATACTGCCCATTATTGTCTTGCATGCAGTCTTTAAAATAATGCTGCATATTTCCTAGTTGTGCATGTATAATTCCTGATTGAGGAACATTTTTTGTATGAACTTGTCTGTATTGAATGTTTTAGGAGTTGTGTTGTACATATATATTTTGTTGTTCTAATATGTTATTCCAGTTTATTGTTGCGTACCGTATTGACATGCTTTGATTGTATTGCCATTTAAAATATGTTTTTACCGTAGAAACTTTTATTAGCATATGAAAAATTCGCTACATAGGCATGGTAGTACATGTGCTTCATTTTGGCTTTCTATCTTACTTTTTACTGAGAGATTTTTCTTCATTCCCAGGATGACAATGAAGGCCCAGTAACTAAAAGCATCAGGCTGACGTCATCTCTCATCCTTAGAAACCTAGTCATCTATTCCACGAGTGGCAGAAGGTATTATTTTAGTATTTCTTAAACATTTAAATAACTACTCTTTTTCTGCTCTATTGAAACCTTAAGTGTGAGTCGGTGAAGTGATAGAAAATAATTGTAATTTCTTATGTGAGATTTATGCATGCCATTCAAAAGTAGAAGTATCCTCCAAAAATGGAGAAACTTGCTGATTTCATCTATGAACTAATATAATTTATGAACTTTATTTTATTTCTATGCATTGAATGTTCATGGTCAGATAAATTTGCTGATTTGGGTTGAAATGGAATAAGAGGAACTGAATCAAAGATAACTTAAAAAATTGCCATTAACTGAAGTTACTTATTATATAAGAGTCATTGGAATTACATAGTCTGTACAGGCAATAAAATGGAAATAATTTTTCGTTTTATCAATTGTTTCGTATTATTTTTCTCATGTACTATTACGTACATGTTGCTTTGTGCCATACTTGAAGTATCCGCTCACGTGCAAAAACCAGTGGCTTGGCCTCAATAATTAGATTAAGTTAAATTTAGGTTTTTTAGCATGGAGATTACTTTATTGTAAATGCATTTTTACAGCCTGAAAATATCATTGAATAGACAACATCAATGTGGTATACAAACCCAGGATTTCATAGTATGGTATAATTTAATAATATGCTAAAAAAATAATGAATTTAACAGTGCTGGCACCTTAGTTGTTTTAACTAGCATTTACAATACATATGTATTAGTGAAATGCTATGAAGCATTCAATTGAAATGAATGATCCTGTCTTATTTACCTGTCCAAAATGATGCGAACACATAAACTTGTCTATTATTTCATTTGCTAATACTGAAATTGATGTCATTACACTTAGATTCTAAGGTATTTATTTGAGAAGTGCTTTGAAGGTTTGGGGAAAATAATACAATTTGTCCAAAAACAGGTTTTGATGAGCAGTCTTATCTCTTAATTATGTTATTATTATATGTTATGATAATTTGTTATATTTTATAATTATGTTATTATATTAAAGGTCACAGTAATATTTCTATGCTTCATTATCTTAAAAATCTTTTGCATTTTTTAGGTTCCTCCGTAGCTATGAGCCTCACCTTGCTTCTGTAGCTCTTAGCAATGTGGAGTCTTCAAGAACAATTGCACAGGTGCTGTATGATATGAACCAGCAAGCAGATCAAAGCTGACGGCCCCCGCACCCACCCTGCTGAGATCACACTATTGGAGCCACCAGGCCAGTTATGGGTAATAGTTATGTGTGAATTTTTTCAAGTGCAGCAGTGGAGAGGGTCTTCTGCATAGTGGTTTCTGTGAAAAACCATGTTTGTATCTTTATGAGAAGTTTGGATACATCTGCCGAAAGGTTAAAAAGACTTCCATCCATGGAATAAAAATATTTGGCCAAATTGTGTGCTTGAATGCGTGACAAGTGTATTTGTGAGGTGGTCAAGTGCTGAACTTACAGAAACTTATTTATTTTTGCTGACTTTTTGAAAGAGAAAGGTAAAAAGTTTCTGGACTTTGATTCGCATGTACAAAAGTTCAAGCTCCTGGTGCAGGAGAATAAAACCTCTTTAATTAAAGGGTTTGTTTATGGTCTGCAATGACCCTAGATCATTTTTTAGTTGTAATTTATAATGAGCCATGGACTCTTTGTTTTTAGAGCAATCAGGAATGCGTCCTTGATGGCACTGCGATGTACATTATGTTCATAAGACATTGTCACAACTTCCCTTAAAAAGTCCCTTGTGAACGTTGTTATTGTGTCAGTTTTAAAAAGAAATTATAATTTCCCTAAGTTTTCTTGTGTTGAAAGTCTTTGTTCTTAAAAATGTGCTGCACTGCCTGAGATATAAATATATATATATATAAATATATGTGCAATTGTTCCCCTTTTTCTAGTATTTATTGGTGACAAAGAGTGTAGCATATAAATCATTGTAAATATATTTTCCCATTCATTGGTCTTCTCTATCAATAAGAAAGTCATGTTTTGGATGTAAAAACCATGTCCTTTTGAAAACTAAATGTCATGTTTTTGTGTACATTTCAAAGTGAACTCAGCTGCACATTTGCTTTAAACAGATTTTTGTTAATGTATATCATTTTATTATTCACATTCGTCCACCTGACTCTTTGTGATACAGATATTTCATCAAAATGTGTAAATTTCAGATCACCTTTGTAGTAGTTGTTGTATGTATCAGTATTAAGGAAAGGAAGAAATCAAGGGATGAGAGTTGGGGAATATTGACCACAGCATTGTTATTTTTTAATAGCCCGGAGGGTCAGAATCTTACTTGCTTGATTTTTAAAAAAATTCTTAACTCCTCAAGACAACATGAGAAGAAAAAAGGAAGCCAAAATATGATTCTGGATGGAAAGTTTTGTGTTCATTATAAAGTTGAGAGTTAGAAAATGTGGGACTTGACGAATGAATGAGATGGCATTCCAAGGACTAAGAACTGAATTAAAAGCAAAAAAAAATATATTGGTGCAATCTCTCGGCATTGTTTTCAACAGTCTTTGAAAAATTTTGGATGAATGGAATTTTGATGTAAGAGGCAGGAATCAAACACAATTTCTTCAGCACATGTAACCTACTACCACGGTATTTATGGTTCTATTTTCATGTGCTTTTTGTGAGTTTTTTTATGAAAGTAGATGTAGGAAGTGCTGTACAATGTTCACAGAAACTTTTGGAAATAAAAGTATGCATTTAATGAAATTCTGAACTGCATGTTTAGCTTTATTTCTTCCATTTACTTTATGGGTCCTCAATAAAAGTGCCATTTTTTAACTATCCATAAATTGAAAATAACATGAAATTGATTTTACTTTACAGATACCATCTAGTTATGGTCCAGACTTCAGTTTGGTCATATGCCCATGTATTCACTTGGGATGAGTTGATACTGATTCTCGATTCTATAGATTCTTTGCTTCAGATTGAGGATGGAATTTAAAAATATCTATTCAGATTCCATATTGTAAGTCAGAAGGAAGCAACCAAGTTTATCCAGTTTAACCAGTTCAATTTGATGTATTTGTAGGTTACAATGCCATATTTTTCCATCATTATAGCCACCATGGCTACTCTGGCACAAGCAAATTTTACCAATGGCTGAGTCGTATGTGTATTCATTTGTGCTGTTCCTGAAAATAATTTCTGGATTATGTTGCAGTGTCTCATATTTGTCGGGTGATTTTTTGATATTGTTATGCTAATTCCATTGATGTTAATTAAGTATCTAAATATGCATCAAAAATTTCATCTGGTTGTGGCTGATATATTTTTTCTTCAACAAAATCGACTATTTTTCCTTAAATGATACCATTTTAAAATAAACTGTGGGGAATGCTGCGACTGTCACTTTTATAGTAGCCTGCTGGTGTACATACAACTGTGAGAATTTCACAGTGTAAAAGTCATTTAACTAGACTGAGATTGGAACCAGGATCACCTGATTTCTAGCCTAGTGCCTAGACAGTTAGTTATAGCACTTTTTTCTTGGTTCAAGAGATTGCTTCAATATTCATAGTCATGAGTGCCATTAGTAGATGATATAATGCAGAACTACATCTGTACCATGATTTCGGTCAAAAGTATACACTGCTGACTGTGGTCAGCAGTGTATATTTTTGACTGTGGTCAGCATAGCACAGTCAAATGAAGATTGTTTCCATCATGTGGCCAAAGTATTACACCATAGATATTACCTTGAAATTATAAGTGAGAGTGAGTTAAAAAATATTAATTTACAAAGAATCCATATCTATCCAACATGACGAAAGCAAGATAAAACTCAATGAGACGAGAAAATGTATAGTAATTTAATGTTATTTAATCATCAAGATATGAAAGTACTTATTATGCAGTAATGCCCGTCACTGGTTTATTATTACCTTCATATCTTATTTCAATCAACATTTCTTTCTTAGTGTTCTATTGCAGCTTAAGCCAAAGGAGGTCTCAATTAAAGAAACCAAAAGGTATTTTTTCCCTTTAAGGAAAAGTTTGAAATTTAATATGAAAAGTATATCATGCAGTTTTGGGCAAGCTCTTGGAGGGCCATTAAAGTTTGAAAGAGTATTGATTTGCTCCTTCCTCCATTGCAATGTTTTGTGCTATAAATCTATTTGAACTGTTTTCTTAAAACATTGTCTCCCACCTAACTTCAATGTTTTGGTGTGGGTACATAGACATAACTGTTCTCTATAGTGCTATGTATTCACATGATATTGTATGTGTAACATATGTTATCACATGCTCCCTTGCAACTTAAAATATGGAGGTCCATTTCCCAATAACCGTGCTGCTTTCAGTGCCTTGCCACAGTTAGGGCTGGCACATCTATTTCCACTCCTACCTCAGAGATGGTTGTAGTGATTGATTCTGCTGCTTTTAGGAAATTCTTCAAAAAGGATGAGAAGAGAACAGTCAATGTTTTCCGGGTGGGGCCCACTTGGGTGAAAGTAGAAGTCTTTTGTATGATAATGAACTACGTCAGCGCTGCTCGGCTATGAATAACGTGTTTTAGAGCCAACTCAGATAATAGTTTAAGTCTCGTTCTGTTCGAATAACAGTATTTCGTTCGAGCTAATCTCCAGGAAGCATGGCATTCACCGTGAAAAAATATATAGAATCAAAATCAAATCTAAAAAGAGCTCTTTCCTTCCTGTTCTTCTCATAGAAAGGGGCGAAGGTGTTTCTGAAACAAATGCCTGCAATGTTACATACCAAAATGAGACTTGGATCGTGTCTGCTGACATTGTATCTCTAGTCCATTCTGAACTAATATCGCTCCCACGTGAACAGTGTTCGAATTCGCGCTTAAGTTAAATATATTAACATTCCAAGGGACTCCATCCCTCACCTGTTGTATCATGCAGGCATTAACTAAGGACAGTTTGTGAACTGAAAGAAAGGAATGCTGTTTAAATATCCATCCCAAAGCATCCTGCTTGTGTGCTTTATTGTTTTACCAATGTATTTTTTTTAGCATGGCCAGAACTAGGCTATAAACCATAATTCGGGAAGGATCAATTGATTAATCA
>LYUA01000183.1:705467-737862 GCA_002093875.1 Calopteryx splendens
TACGCTGTATTTTTCCTTACACTGCCATATGTCTACGTTTTCTCTCTCCTAAGGTATTTAAATTGGAAATCGTGAGAAAATTCAACATCGGGGCATAATCACTGTAGGAAAGGCATTATGCGGTCGTACACATCTTTGGCGTATTTCTCATCTATAAGTTATAAAGTATGAGGATTCCTTCCGATCTCACCCTACTTCATTTCATATCCTCTCTCTTTTAACTTTTCACGTTATTTCCACTCTCTATTCTGACCATGGGATCCGTTTGGTCTGATTGTGTTCGATTGCGGTTTTCATTTGTGTTTTCGTTCTTCATGATGATAAGATTGTGTCCGTTATAATTTTATGATACTTAAGAGTGTTTGAAGGTGGTGTTTGTTCATCTTTAGAAAAAAAAATACTTTCAAATTCACCACGCAAGTAAGGTTCAACGCGTGATGAATTTCTTCTGTTTTTTCAAATGATGTTGATTTCTATCATTACTATCATCACTATGCCTCCTGTAATGTTAATTAGTGGATTTTGGGAGAACGTACTTCTAAAATACAGAAAGAATCAGAAGATTATTTTTCGATGGAAGAGGATAAATCTACCTTATTTTTTCGATGAACATGGTGTTGATAATGGCCCTAGTACCGGTGAGTTGTTACATTTGCCTTACCGAATTTCAATCTTGTCATCATCAGCAAAAGTTATTAATACGAAGGTTAGTTGTATAGCATCTCTCCACTATATTTTCTTCTAAGATAAACTCTTCATCTCGTATTTATTCGTACATTTACTTCTATTTCTACGTAATCCTTTCTAGGCTTTCAGTATTCCTGTAATGTGTTTGATTAGGTTCTATTAGTTTGATTTGTCCTCTTTGCAGCTATGCCAACGATTATATTTGACCCGTACTCTTCATGGTAATTTTTTATTGTTTATTTTCTCTTTTCATTTAATCTTCTATTTCTACAATAACTACACATTTCTATTATTTTCGAACACATCCTTTATGATTTATTTCCTTTCATTACCTAAGCAGACGTGTTATGCTCCAATCATATAATTTATCAACGCGTTTCCTTACTTTCAAGGTTGTGCTACCAGCTGTCAGTAAACTTTTCTTCTGGTAGTATATTTTCCTATTTTGTCAGGACTATTTTGCTCACTGAATGTCTTTTGCACCTTCCATCATTGATGATGCTGCTTCCTAGGTAATGGAAATCTGTTACTCTTTTAAGTTATGGTTACCCTCTTTTAGACTATGCACTTAACGCCTTCCTCAAATAATTATATTTTTTCATTAAGTTAAATATATATCCTCATTTCTTTTTCATGGATGTCAGCATCCTTATCAAATCTCCCTTCTCTGCCAAATCTCGAATGTATACAATATGAATTGCTTTTCAAGTTCACAAATTCATGTAAAAATGTTTCTTTTATTTCCTTTATTGCTTTCTCAATGTAATTGTCAGTGACAAAGAATAGCCCTATTGTACTCATACTGACACAGTGCTTCTGATATCAGAAGCATACATATCAGAAGACACATATGTGTCACTGCTAATTCTTCTTACAACCTGGAAATCCCCCTTTTAAGTCAGTTTAAAAAAAATCAGTTGGGATTATTAAAAGTTCAAATAAAAAAGGCGATGAAAGTCGATTTGTATTTTTGCATTATCTATTAGAACTCTCTGGGTTCAATTGACTTAATTCATGCTTCTGATTATCCTGAAGCCAAACAAAATATTTATCAAGGAATTATTCTGTCTTTTGTTGCAACCACCTTTAAGTGGTTCCTGCTGAAATTTCAATGTAACCACAATTAGACTACTTGTTCTAAAATATTGGCCATTTATGCCATTTTTGATGGATATAGGGACAGAAAAATTCTTACAGAAGGCTGTTTTCATTTCTCCTTTTGTAGGTATAATGCCAGACAATTATTTGTCTAATGTTTCAATCATTTTTAGCCACTCCAAGAGGATGCCCTAAATCCTGGAACCATGATTTAATGATAACTCCATTACTGAGATGTAAAGTTATGATATCTTTATAGAGTCCCCTTTTTCATCTATATTCAATGTATTTATCCTCCATTATGTTTTGTTCTCTTCTTTTTCATTGCCAGTTTCTTCAGATTTTTGTTTTAAAGGCTTCCTTCTTTAACCTTTATTTCTTCATCAATGCATTTGGTCTCCTAATTTTTATTTCTTGTCATTTGTCTTTGAAAAGCCAACCTATTTGCTGTGTAGTTGTATGAGTTTGTTAGTGTTTCTTCTTGCTGTTTTCAGTTCTTTCAATCAAAGTTTACACATCTTTCTTAAAATATGTTCACTTCAATATCATTTCTTTGGTACATCTTAAAGGACTTGCAGTCATTAAATTGGTTTTAAAATAACTTTTTCAGCAGAATGTAATCAATTTTGAATCCTTTTCTTGCAAGCGTAACCTTTTTGAGAATAGTTTCCTAAAAATGTTTGCCAGTGCAGGGTGATATGAGATGCAGAATTGCTGTCTCTCCTACTGCAGACTTCTCCAACCCTGAACTCACCCCTATTTAATGATAATGAAAAATGTTTTTTCAGTTAACCGAGAAAAATAGTTTTAATCATTATAAAATTTTAAATTTAATTTGTTTGCAACAATTTCTTCTTTTACCCGAATTGTTTCATAAAGGTACCCATTATACTCAGTATATTTACAAAATGTGTTTTAAATTATCCATGCATAGCTAAAAATATATTTTAGAATTAAATTAACCCTTTGAGTGGTAATGCTGATTTTAGTAATGTTGACGAGCTTTCTCATAAGTGTCAGCATCGCTTTTTCAGCAACTTTTTTTTGATGGCTAAAAGCATGAATATGGTACGTGGTAGTCCAATGGTCCCCGGGCACTGGGGTACTGACCAGAGGGCCCGGGTTCGATTCCCGGTGATGCCTCTTGGCACCCTCAGCTTCACCTTATATGCCGTATACTTAGTACTGGGTGAGCCCTAAACTCACATACCAAACAGCCCTTCGGGTTGATTACTGTGGTTTGATAAGAGTAAATATTAATGAAATAATTCATCTTTTATGTTTTATTCTTTTTTTTGCACCTCAGGTTACATTTTGAGAAAACTTTATCTTATATTGGTCTAATTATTATGAATAATTATTTTTTTATAGCCATTTGTTGTTACCTCTGAATAAATCATTAAAAGTTATTGGCAAATTTGACATGATTGCCAACTACACATATCACTCCAAGGGTTAATCATAGTTGCAAGTGGATACCACCATTTTTCTTTCACAACCCGTAAGAGTCTAAAATTCAATGGATATTGAAACTCCTCTGTGTTATAGTAATTACAATTGTGTATTGATGTAATGTTTTTTGGTTAAAAACTTAACTAGGTAATTACAAACTAATGAATGCATAGGGCTCACAGAGCCAGGTAAGGTTCATGAAATTTTTTTTTACTGGAATATCCATACTTTGATTAACTTACGGTAAACATTTATAATTGATATATTGATTTGTCAATTAGCTATTTATTTTATTTGCTATGATTTTTTCTGTATCCACTGTACTTGAAAAGTGGAGTCTTAGAAATGACATTTATGACATTTATTGGGAATTTTACACATTTTCTCTTAAATCTTGAAAACTATGTGGACTAGAGATGAAACATTTGACATGGATTAGTATCTTAATGGTAGTGCCTAGTGAAAAACATTTAATGAATAATTGAAACAGTGGGAGTCATGGCCAGGTTTACTTAATGTGGAATGATCCTTCGATAAATTCTTCTCTTGTGTCATTTCCTAAAATATGAACTAGTGATTTTGTTTAAAAATTCACAAAATTAGAATCCTTGAAGTTCATCTGGCTTGCTACAGTTGAATATAGAGGCCAAAACTTGGTTGTAATTCAGGATTAACAGAGTAAGTCTTCTTCTGTTATTTAAGTTCTTTTTATTTTTCATTTTTGTTTAGTGAGATCCTTGTAATGTCTTGGTTCTAAAAAAGATGCCCCTAAAGATTCTTTATCAAACAGGACGTAATCAGTAACTGATTAGATCTATGATGAATTTACATTTATTGCACCAATGAGCATACATCACCATCATAAAAGGGGTCATTTCTTTAGCAGTTATGGGTAAATTCAGTGCCATAATAAAGAAATCACTAGAAACTAGTAATAGTTAATTAAGTAATAATTTTATCTGAGCTGTTCATTTCTTGTATGAAGTTGCTCTGAATATTCTTAAAATTTACTAGGTTACTCCATTGCCATCTCAAATTCCAGTGACTATCTCCTTTACCTTTGTCCTCTGTTCTTTAGAAAGGTTTTCTATGGTCCTATAAGCTATTTAATTTTTTCCTTGCACATGACTATGCTGCACTTTCTCACTAGGGTTCTTCATCCACACATCTCTAGCCTTTTTTTCTTTTTGCCTAGTCTTATTTCTTAATTATGTCTTATTAATAGCATTTTTTTCCTTCCTCAGTTCTTGATTTTTGGGCTTTCTTCTCTCATTTACTAAGGACAGCACTTCATTTTCAATCAAAGGTTTTCTTTCCACAAGTTTTATCCAGCGTAGAGCTTCTTTTGCAACTTCCAATATATTATTTGCATTTTTCCATATTTTCTTCACCAATCTTGTGTTGCTTTGATCTGAAGGTTGGCAATTCATATACCAATGTTGTATCGGCCAGCTTATTATTTTCAAATTCTGCTGTAACTTTTAACTTTGAATAGGGAAGAATTGAAGGTTTAACCAATTTTAGGATTGAAATACTGATGATAACTGTACAATCAATAATGATTATTGAAAATTTAGCTTTTATATAACATATTTAATCCACAAAATTTATGCAGCAAAGAATTGTTGACCTTAAAATTCAAACTTCAGCTCCATTTTTTCATGAAGCCCTAACTTTCTGTTAACTCTTCCAAATGTTAGGCTAACTAAGATAAAGTAAAATCATCAATAATAATAATGCTCTTTATTTGCCTGGGGATCAAGCTACAACCAAATGGGTGGTTGATGTACATTATAAAAGGCATGTTATAATACAAAGTAAAATGCTCATGTAGTATCAATTTATCAAAATACAAATTTGAGTCAAACAATTATTTTAAAAAATGGATCAAACATGCAGTTATTCTAGGCTAGTTAAGCTAGAATAGTGGTAGTGATCTCGACTATGAATATGAAGTTTCTTGGTTAGAATCCCGGTAGTGCCAAATTATTTTCAACTTTGAAAAATTGCATTTTCCGAAGCATGGTTCTTACGAAGAACTTCTATGCAACAGTTCAGGCGAATGGTTTTTACACAGAATTTTTCACATAAGCAGTTAATCATTAATCACAAAACAAATTAAGGTATTAAAGGTTTTTGGGACATAATAATCAGAAATGCCATTCAGATATTCATCTAAAGAATAGAACATTCTATTTTGGAGGCATTTTTAAAATTTAGATTTGAAATAATTCCCTTGGTACCATAATTCATGTAAAAATATTCCAAGGTCACATACGGTCAAATCAGTTTTACTGTGATCAAAATTAATCATAGCATAGTCAATTTGGGTGACAGATGAGGGAGTGACTCCGGTAGGATTGTTATTCAGGTACTTCATACTATAACTGTTAAACAAATTTAATAACTCAGATATGTGAGCAGAGTCCACTAAGAGCCACAATTGAAGCCACCATTCATGCTAGTATCTGATTATTTGACTGCAGAGAACATATGAGTTGGCCCAGCTTTTTAATGAATACATAAAAGTCAACAGTAGGTGAGCAATACATTTACATTAATACAAGCATCTTCACTGGTGATTCATTAATGCACACTGCACATTCAAAGGTTTTTTCTTCTCTCATTAATACATCAAAAGATATAATACCCTTATTTATTCTACTATGCACAAATACCGCTATGCCACTATATTTTTATGTTATATGACAAAATGGGGATACCAAAGTTTAATTTGAAAGAGTAATCTCTTTAGCTTTCATCTAGTGTTCACATATATTTAAAATTTCTGGTTCACTCTCATGATAGGCTCTTCCAACGGGTTTTCTTTATTCCTTAAGCACTGAATATTGATTTGTGCAATAGTTAATGGCTGGCTACTTTTATTTTCATTAAAGGTTAACCCTTCAATTGTCTGACCAGCCTTCAGAAAAAAATACCTACTAACACACGTTCCTACCAAAATGCAATAATAATGCATTTAATTGATTTTTAAATTCATATAATTTTTTTGAGCATGTCTTTTCAAAAATGTTGTGAGAAAACATTTATGTTTGAAGGTAAGATTTCTACAAAAGATGGGGAGGAGAAAAATAAGGAACCTTGATATTACATATGCATCATGTAAGGAGCCATACATCATACTGAGTGATAAGCAGTAAAATGGCATTCATGACTGCAATAACTGTAATAAGGAATGAGTCACAAAAGCATTCCTCTTCAGTGTTGATGAAGGTTGCAAGCAAATTTCTCTGCTGATTTTCTTTATATGTGACAGGGTATGGCAAAATAGATTCAGATGCCTGAACTTTCCTGACTCATGATGTCTTAATAAGCTGAGATATTTGCTATAGAATATGACTGAAAATTTTAGCCGTTTTTTTCTCTAGAGGTCGCTCCCTTGATGACTTGTAGTGAGGAGGCTCTGGCTCTGTGCTTGGCTGCTGAATCGCACAAAAAACCACCTGCTTTGATGAGTTAATTACCTACTTTCATTCCAATCTTTCCCATGCCACTCCTACTATTTCTTCCACATACCTATACCTTGAAAATCATGGGTGATAATAGATTACCTTGTATTACCCTCCGTGCTATCATTACCGATTCTGATTCTCCTCCTCCAACCTCATCTTGTGCAGTCTGAGATGAACTTGTTTCGGATAAGTCTTGCTTACTGTATCTCTCCAGTCTACTGCTATGTTCTGCAATATGTTCAATAATTGTGCCCAATTCACCCTGCGAACACCTCGGATTCAACAAAGCACATATAGCCTGGTTATTATCTATATTTCTTTCAATCGGTTATTTCATTACTATTATTGCATCATGTTCACCCCTACCCTATTTTTTACCAAAACTGATGTTCACCTAAATCATATACTCTCTAAACCTCTTCTGGTTTTTTCCACCTCATAAATGTTATGAATTAGCCTACATTAATTTTCCCTCCATTTTTTTTCTGTGTTTAGTATTCAGGATTTTAAAACCTGATTTGAAATCATTTTTAAGTTTTACTGATTTTGTTGAAGTAGTTTTAAAATCCTAATGTTTTTTATGGATTTTAAGATTAAATACCTGCATTCTAATGTGCAATCCAAAATATGGTAATGGACCAGTATCTTAAATCTCAAGCATTAGAATTAGAAACTACAATGAAAAGAGGCCGCTTTGGATTTTTTATTAGAATTAATTCAAGCATCATATTTTCGCAAATTGAATTACTGGATGTTTAAAATTTGCATTTCTATATTCATAAGAAGTATGAAGAGTGGTAAATATAGATCAGGTGAATGATAGAATAGTATTGGTAGAAATTAAAGCAGAACCAGCGAACATGATTGTAATTCGGGTTTATATGTAATATAAACTATAAGTAATCATATGGAGTAAGAGGTGGGCAGTGTGTATTTGCAACTAGAGGATATGATTAAGGGTATTCCAGGAGGAAAACACTTATTATTAATAGGGTACTGGAACACGGTGGTAGGCGAAGGGATGGAAGTGATCTAGGGGAGTACGGCATAGGAATGAGGAATGACCGTCAGGAGAAAGCAATAGAATTTTTAAGAATTAAGACACTTCGCACTTGCTTCAGCACATTCTTTTTGATTGAAAGATGTAATTATTAAGTTTGGAAGTGAACGTGACCTTCTTGCGACTGGTTAACCTTTATGCTAATATTTTTGTCCATCATTTGACATCGACTTCTCTTGTGGCAGGATTCTAAGGAATGTTAGAAGAGACACGTTAAAAATCGGAGGCTGGGACATTTCCATGCCCTCCATCGACCTTGGCCTATTTCATCGCTCAGACAGTAGACAAAAGAATTTGGGGCGAATAGTCAACTGGGAGTGTTGATTCTCTGTAAGTCCTGGTCTTTCCCACACACCCGTGAATATTTACTGAGAGCTGAATCAAAGGCGGGGAATCCCGTATCATCAGTCCTTTATAACCGGGTGGACCAACGCTGAGCGGGCCGTTTAAATTAAACATGGGACGCCTTTTGGACGGCAATGAAGGGAGAGAGAGAGGCATTTGGAAGCCTTTGAACGTTCTGCGCCGAATGTTCCGGTCGCCATGGTTACCTTGCCAGGGTAAGCGCGCGGGGAAGCAGTCAGAAAGCGTGCGTGGGGAAGGCATAAATAGGTCTCGCTTCAAGCGAACTCCCTTTTTGTCCTTCTTAATTTCTTCTCGGATGACTAAATGGGATCTCTTTAGAAGTTTTTTCTGACGCTAGCGATTCCCATGGGAATATAATCTTATCATTTTCATCCTTTATGCTCTCAATGAATTATTCATGACGGACTTTTTGAAATTGCTAATGGACCCGACACCCAGTTCGCGGATGTCATGAAGAATTCACGATAATATTTAGCGTGAAGAAGGTTGCGAATATTATCACTGAGATCTCCAATTCTCAAGCTGTTGCTGTAAAATGTTTTAAGGAAATGTCTGTATTCTCCTAGAGACGCGCAATGTGTTCTTGTTTATTATTCCATTTAAATGTAATAAATAAAATTAATACAGCGATATGAAATATGCTGCTAAGAAGGCACATACTTGATAAATTAAATAAAATCAAGCAGGATTTCAAAGCATTAAAGATAATATATCGAAGTCTATAGGAGGATTATAGTATAATCTTGGAGCGAATAAACAATTATTTTCGGTCACTTATCTAAAAGTACATCACTGGCATAACCAGGCCTGGGAGGGAGGGCCAAAGGCCCAGGGCTTTTTTAAAATGCTTCCTTTAGATCATCCATTTTCAGGGGTCTCCAAAAGATGTCAATATACCTACGGGAAAACACGTAAGTGCATATTGAATTTGGAGAGACTTTTAGCGTAGATTGAACTTCAAAATTCAATCATTGAGTCGGTTAAGGAATAAGTTTTGAATCACAGCAGGTGCAGGTGACATCATGGTCAAGGTTACGAAGGACTTGCCGCGAGTCGCGTTTACATCGGCGTTCAAAATATAAAACAAGAATTAATACCACATGTGTTCCTAAAAAACATGCATATTGTGGAGTTCATAATTCGAACTTGGTTTGAAGGGTGCAAAAGGGGTCAACTGTGAGATTTATCAATTTTTTACAAGTTTTTGAAAATGAATAATCTTTGGCCTCTTATGTGATTAGACGGCAAACATTTCAATACGAATGCGACTTCAAGTCCACTAGAAAGCTCGATTAAAACAATAAGGGATCCAAATCGGGAGAGGAGGTATAATGCAGTTTCTATGAAAGAACGTTTTTGCAGCCTGATGACATGTTTTAGGAGCACAATTCTCATTAGTAATAACCTAATGAGAAGAGTAAAGATTTTTGGGCCTTACGGAAGGAATACATTTTTTCCTGCTGGTGATTATGACTTCCCACGGAGTACATAACGGACTATATCTGATTTAAGAGAAAGTTTTGAAGAGCTAGCGCTATAGCCCTCGCAAATAAATATAAGCCGAGGAATTACAAGCCAATTTTTTCATAAAAGGATTCTCAAAGTTAATAACTACTAATGATGGGCTGAGTGAAAATGAGAGATTATATACAAAAAACGATAAGTCATTCTGAAGTATTCCACCCATTGACCACATTTAAAGCTTAGCAGAAAATTATGTATGCATCGTAAAGGTATACATCCTCTAAATCCAGTTCCACGGGGCCAGATTTGAGGATGAAAGTAGAGGATTAAGAAATCTTTATGATATCTCTTCTTTATTTTCATCCCATCTGCTCTCGGTTAATGTCTCATTTAACAGAATTATTGAAAAATGATGGACGTAAAGGAAATGGTTGATTTGATGATGATAAACGAGTGTATATTTACGTCAGGCAATCCGGATGTACATGTGCCATATGCTTCGCGCTTTCAGAGACTAGTCGAAGTAGAAAGATTATTTAAAAGGTTAAATTGATAAAGAACTTGACTACATGCGATGTTCATTTGACTAATAACGACAATTGTTTAGCTCAGCTGTTCATAGAAAATGAACGGGCAATAGAAATCAATTTTAGTATGATTTTAGATGGATTCACATCCGTAAAATGAATTCCAAGAACTTCTCCCTTCATTCATTTTCATTCCTAAGCCAAAAATTACTATCAGTTCGCTCATAAACCTAAGATTGGAATTTTATTGTACGCAAATAGTAGTATGTTGATCTGATTAATAATTAGTCCATTCTAATGAGCTAATTACTTTGAAAATTGATTTCTTGATAACACTTTACAGCAGCAGCATAGCCAATATTTTATTTATGCATTAACGTTTATATTTTTTGTCGGGTCTACTCGCCGCGGTGCACCAATGTTAGTAGCTACGCCACTGATGTAGTTTTACATTTTAAATGACGTTGGGATGAGAAAGGAGTTAGTTAACACACGGAACCTAGATTACTTGAGAATGATTTGAACTGGCTGTTATAATTCAGTATGACAAGGAAAAAATTAAAAATGATGGACCATGAGGAAATGAAAATAAATAAACCAGAAATGTGCTTCAAATAGTTGTCGAACAAAGAATTGGAAGATCGTAGTGGTGTAGGACCAAGGGGTCAAAAGTTGCAAACTATTAAGAAAGGTATTGAGGGCCTCAAAGGGATCTCAAACAGGAGGTATGTAGCATGTAAGCAGCGGAGGAAAGACTAAATAAAGTTGGTACAGGAGAGATGAATTAAAAAAGCAATGAACTCATGAAGACCAACCATAAGCGCAATAGATTGTAAAACGGTAGTAAATGGAATTAACAAATAAGATAAAATGGATAATTTAGTCCCTTTAGTAATGACGACAAACATTGGTGAAGACGTTGATATGGAGTTTAGTTTTGTATGGTTTTGAAACTTGGTCGTTGAGGCAAGATATAAAAAGTGTAGGTTGCAGGCTTTTGAGATATGGGTGTGGAGAAGAATGGAAAAGGTGAAATGGAGGAAAATAAAAATGAACGAAGAAGTGTTGGGAATGGTAGGGGAGGAGAGGAGGCTATTGTGAGAAATCCAAAGATGGTAGGAAAAGTGGATGGAGGGAGTGTTGAGTGGTGATTGATTTTTGAAGAATGTGATAGAGGGTAGAATGTTGGGCAAGCGAGGGAGAGGGAGGAAGAGATTAGGCATGTTGGATTGAATGAAGGGTGGCAGAAGATATGCGGAAATGAAGAAAGGTTTACTGTATGGGTGTGTTCACCAGAAACCTTACTTAACCGGATTACCATGAAAAAATTACGACAAATTTGACTGTATGTTCTGCAACGCCTGTGTAAGGACGGAATATTTCTACATCTATCGAGAATAATTGGAATAACCTACATATGACAGAACTTTGTAAACATCAATAAACTATCATCACATTCGAGGTACTGGAAAGAAGGTAAAATGAAGGAGAGTAATGCTTGTTAGAATCCCTATTCTCGCATATGTACATGAAGAAAGCAATGAAGAGTGTTGAATTTTGCTGAATGGTGAATAGTTGAAGGTGTCAAGAGACGGTTCAGAGTGGGGAAAATGTATTAGTATGAGTGTAATTCAAATTTATCGTCCTGTAAGTAGGAATGAATGACAGAATTTTCCCTGAAATTACTCCGGATGAAATAAATTAAATATTTTCATAGTTGAAGTAGCAGTAGTGTAGTGGTATCCGGGTAACAAAAGGCCATAAAGTGAATGGAAATCGCGAAATGCTCTTAGAAATGGGTGCGGAAGAACTTCACCGAGGAGGACATTAGAGAGAAGAGGCTGGATACTTTGGAATCTAGACGAAGAATGTTAATGCACGCCGTGCCTAATAAAGTACTTTGTCTTATGAATTATTTTACCTAGGAGTGTGAAGGGAACCTTGTCACACAGCGACCTCTGGAAAAATCCCGTTACTTGAATAGGAGCTTAAATTGTTAAAATTGGAGTATTTACTTCGAGTGTCATCAATTACTGTGTGTGACTACTGATAGTGGTGACTTAGTGTTCATCACTATTTAAACTCCATTTTGAATTGTGCGTATACGAATGATTTATAAGTCTATATAGCAAGTTGGGGGGAATGACGTAGAGTAGCGTAATATAAGAGCCGTGTTTCAAAATGAGATTCCAAAATTACCAGAGAAATAAATAATTGAAGTTGAGTCCAAGCGTCCGTGAAGTTGCAATCGCTCACCACCACCTTCGGAGAGAGAGAGAGAGAGAGAAAGCGGAGGAATCGAGGGGTGAGTGAATGCGGGGAGAATGCTATCACGCGAAAGGGATCCCCATCTCGTCTATAGCCGTATTTAAGTGGGCCCTATAACGTCTCCTTTGAAGTCACCGCGTACCCTTCCTCCTCCTCCCTTATACTCTCCTCCAGGCCTTTCAAGTGTCTGCAGCCAGGCGGTTGCCCAAGCCCAAGCACATTAGTGTAGATCTACTCGCCCCCTCCCTTGTCACAATCCCCAAAATGCCTCCCAAAAATATTTTTAATTATTCCCATCTATGGCGTTGATTTTTTAGGATTCCCTTCAACGATAATATCTCACCGGAAACGACATGGAGGGTAATGAAGGTCGCATTTATATCGGGTGACCATTGCGCATATCGTTTTCAGATGACAGCAGGCCACACCGAACGGAAGACGCCAGCTGGAATGCCTGCGAAACTGCTGTTATCTGGAAACAGCGGAGGACACGCCTTCAGCGTCCAATTTCTGAAATCCCAGAAACTTTCGCACCGAAAATATGAAGGAAAAACAGGGAGCACGGCGCACAGTACAAGGACGGACAGAATACGGAATTCACGTCACAGATGGAGTTATTTCCCGCGATTTTTGGGGACTTTGGCGAAATTGACAAAGAGGCTGCCAAGGTTGTTAACATTTTTTTATTATTCCGATACCCGTACGTTCGTCATAAAGAATAGTGTAAATGAAGGGATGCTGAGTAATCTTAGGGATAGTGAAATGCAGTTGGATGATGAATTCGGGTCACAATTTCGAATCTTTGAGATGGGGTTGTAAGATATTTCATTTCCGATATCGATGCTCAAATAAAAAACTAACGAAGTAAAAGGTCGGGTTCTTTCTACTGAGGGCACGGGGATGCAAAGTACAGCAAAATAAACATAAAAATATTGCGGTATATCAACAGAATCGTCATTTCGATATATATTACTTGATTCCCTGTGTATCGGTTCGTTTTCATTTCACATATTTACATGGTGGGAAGTTCCAAGCATTGGTATGATGACGTATATACATCCTCATATCTCACAACCATGGGGATATTTGGACGGCAAGTTTTTTCGTCTCTGGTAAGAGAATTTTAATTGAAGGGAATCATGTCGATGACCCAAATCTATGATATTCCCTCCTCTACTATCGGTGAAAATTTTGAATTTAGGAATGTTGTTCGCCTTGAAGCTTTCACTAATACCTGTAATGCGTCGGGTTAGTCTCTTGACTTTACGTGAGTGTTATATGGGTGATATTCCTCCCAGAGTTCTCATTCCGGTTGGGCCGTGAATATGTCATAGCCATTCCAGCACAAAAAATTCTCAATTTTATTCGCAGTTAATTCGAATTCCTCTATTTACTGCACTGATCAGACGGAAATCGTTTTCATAGTAATTCAGGGACCGTTTGGTGTTTTATCGGGGTCTGGAGCTGATGGGGCCAAAAGATCCCTCTTTTCGAAGTCGGACCTTGTGTCAAATCGAATACATAATTCTATTTTCGCCCCAATCCCAACCGGAGCGTCGCCACCTTCGCATACGCAACATTCTGCGTCCCCTGACGGACGGCCCTCGATCCGACCCGGCCGGCCTCGCCGATTTGAGAGCGGCTCGTCGAGCAGTTGCTAGCCTCGCTTTAGTCTATTTCGGTTATAAATAATGCACATTTCCAATTCGCCATTCCCTTTCTGATGCGTCGTCCATCGCCGACCCCTTAGCCTCGATTTCCCTCCATCCATTTCGCCAATCCACCTTTTTCAAGGCTCCCGATAGGCGTGGTCTACTTCAACACAGGGGCCGTAACCGACGTTTGGCCTCTCTTGATGGTTTGAATTTTCCTCCGGGGAAAATTCCTATCGCTCTTTGAAGCCAGCTAATAGCTATGGAACCCGGGCTCCGCATCCTAAATGGAATTAATACATCCGCAATCTGACCATTAGCAGTGCTTGCATCAGAACACAATGTATCTAGTGTCCAATACCAAGCAGTCGTTTAAGTCGAAAAAGGCGCAATTTCATGTGGTTCTGAGCTACCGTGGATTTTGGTTTGGCTTCGCATTTAAATCCGAAGTGAAATAAGTAGGATTGGTGATTGGGAAGGTATGTTTAAAGATAGTGTGAAGGTTGGTATGGTAAAGATTGGCATGAAAGAGTTTAGGAGAGGTTTTATTTAGTATATTTTAGACTTCGCCTTGAATACCATCGAGGATTTTGGATCCTGCGTAGAATAATCTAATTTCCGAATTAAACAAGATACGACGAAAGCTGCTGCCCGTTTCCTGAAAAATCGTAACGAACGGAGAGAAAGCATCATGCAATTATTGAATGGCATGGGATGGGAGCTTCTGAAAGCGCGAGGATTACGTGCGCGACTTAGCCTCCTGGATAGAATGCAAGTCGTGCGAGTTTAATGCTGACACAGAGGGAATAATTCTAGCCCAGCATTATATTGGCTGGCGACGACGAGAAGGGGAAATGACAGCTGGAAAACCGATTGGAGGGATCATATTTTCCCTCGCGCAATTCGTGATCAGAACTGTAGAAAACAACGGGTACACGGTTCGACCTTCTCGATAATAAAATGAAACCCAATGCTCCTTTGTAATGAAATCAGCTTTATACTTGCTACTCTAATAACTGGTTACCTAACACCCTCTGTCAAATGGTCGCGTGGCATCTTGCAGGGTAGTATGTAGACGTATAGATGCAGTTAAGATTAAAGTTCACATAAAAGTTGCCTTGAGGGTTGTTTGGAATATTCCGTTCGTGGTAGAGGGGTAGTTAATTTATTTCCTCGTCCCCTCTGATTTACAAGAATAAACTTCGCACCTGCAAAAGTACGCAGATTTAAGGTTTCCGAGGATATTCAGAATCGGTAATGGGAACCGTTCCGGACAGCAGCGGACTGTTGTCCGCTCAGGGATGACTCCCCTTCTCAAATCGCCTATCAATTTGCTACCGCCATCCGATGGACAAATGGCTGTACTTTCATCGGTAATTTGTATTTTTGGTTGGTTTTTGCCGTCTGGTTTCAGGAAATTATGTCATATAGGTATATAGTGTTCACGCATAAGCGAATACTTGACGGAAAATGAAAGTATTCAATATTGTTCGAGAGAAATGGCTGACAAGGCTCTGACTTGACGAAATAAACTACTTAATTCAGGGGAATTTCGATTAATTAACTGAGAAGGCCACGGCAAAAGGTCGAAGATAGAACAGGCGTTCGTTGGTCAAAAGCAACGTTGGTTTTTATAAGATATGGTATCAGAGGTGGTGTGGTGGAACCTTTCCACAATAGCAAATAGAACGCTGCAATTTTCAACAGTATTCTTGAAAACTATGTATGAAAATTATTTGTACCCATCAAAACTAGTAATAAGAACATATTTAGTGGAAATATAGCTTTCTTTTTGTTATATCATTGTTTTTTACAAGGAAATTGACCTTAGTAGCGAAATATTTAAGAGATAGATGTGGACTGTAGGTATTTATCTACATATAAGAGTCACCAAGTAAGTAGTGGCATTGTAGGTAAAATGACGAAATGAATAGATTGAATAATACATCGTCGCCCACGATTCTTGAAAGCAATCGTGAATTTGTAGGAAATACAAAAACCGACTGATTAAAAACTTAAACCTATTTTCAGAATTCCAACTTCCCTTTCGTCTTATGCGTGTATGCATTTGGAAACGCTATTTCAGTACCTCAGGAGCTTCATTGGAAAACTACACGATTTATAGGTATTTCGAAGAGGGATGGACTCTAATGAAAAGAACGACTGCGAGGGACTAGGGCGGAGTCCAGGATTTCCTAAAGAGGGAGGGGGTTCAGACGGAGTGCGTGCGTATGCATAAGTAATAGGTATGTGTGAGGGCGCATTAGTGTAATCTGTGTGCAACGGCGTGCGCGCTAACTCTCTGGGGGAAACTTTCATTATGTGCGGACTCGAAGCAACTTCTAATCCTGGCTAGGGAAAGATGAAGAAATCGCTTAATACTTATGTTATAAATATTCGAACAATGATTTTTGGCATAAAAATATTGAAATGAGTGCACTTCCTCCCCAGGATTTTCAGTGTACAACCGGCCGATTGGGGATCCGGGAAGGAAAGGAGGCCCTGAGGCCATACGCTTCATCTTTAAAACGAACAGACTGGGAGAAGTAAATGGAAAGTAATATCCTTGTATGTATCATTTTCCAGTCTGGTTTTCTAATTTTATTTTATCATTGCTTTCCCAAAAGAATATAATTACTCAAAATTTCCGTGAGTTTGAATATCCTGCCCAAACCAGTGGCAGTTCAAACTCCTTCCGCTAGATGCCCCTTGATGTGGATTTCTGCTGAAGATTGCTGCTTTGGTTCAGGGTCATAACCCTAAAGCCGTGATTCATCGGCAGTTATGAATCTGGAGAGGGAGTTTGGTTCATCGTCGAAGTTTTGCATGAAGCTCAGTGCACACCTCAACCCAATACTCTCCGAACAAACTTCGCTGCAATTCGTCTCATGTTTAATGGATCCGCTAGAATGTTTTGACATGTCCCCTAGGATCACTTATCGCACTTAGCGCACTCGTTTCTGGAGTTCTGCTCATCGAACTACCGATCGACGATGTTTAGTCATCCTCCTAAGACTCCCGGTCATCTTTGAAACGCTTAAAGCACACAAATGTTCTTGCTTTCCTGGTACCTTGCAAACCAAAAGCCTCATTTAGCATTCAGTGGGTTTCAGTAGCAGTTTTCTTAAGCTTGAAAAAAAAACGAATTAAATATCAACGTAATTCCTTCACAACAGCCATTTCAGAATTCGCAGACGGACGAAAAACACAATACTAAGCAACAAAAACTAAGAAACATGTGCACACACGAAGATGCCGCTTGGCAGAATGGCTGTGGAAATACACACCCAGATGCAACTAGCGGAAGAAGTTGGTACTGGTTTGGGCCGAATACTTAAATTCTCGGCAGTTTTGGGTAGCACCTCGTATCTACGGTGTTATTAATTGAAAGGAGATGCAAACCATCCAACTATCATAATTAATCTCTGTATTGAAATTTAGTATTCGGTGGATTTTGTGGTGTAGAATTGTTATCTCTACAAAAAAAGACAGTGTGAAGTCAATGAAACGGATGCTCCTTAAATTTGTCATTTTCTTCTTCCATATTCTAAATTTTTTCTATCAATTTTTTCCGGAAGATTATTATTATTTTTCCATTATATCTGCAATATAAATAATTTGTGATCGAGCCAAGCGCTTTATTATATTTATATTAAAATTCAGTAATCTGTGAATGTTACAGTTAGTATTCAAATGTTCTCTTCATTGGCCACGCGTTGATTCTGGGAAAAAATACAGGAATTAATCCATTTTCACTGCCCTCCAGGGAGGGACAATTGTTTAATGAATAACATATTAATTATTTTCCGAGTGGGAATTTGAAGTATGAATAATATGAGAAAGGTCGTCAATCGTCGAGGAAAAGGCAACGAATATAAAATGGGGACGAGGAAAAATCGTTAGTTCCTATTTTCACGGCAATATAATTTGGAAACGTGATAAGTTTATTTCAGCAGAAGAATCATTTGTTTCTTTTTCTTCAAGCTGAACAATTTTTAAAAAAGGAAATAAAAAACAGATTTTTTTTCAAATATGTCACTGTTTATGCATGAGTTTTCTTTTGTTTGTTCGGGAAGCCGTCGTTTTCCAGTTTTACGGTCAATGGAAGGTATTTGGTTGGCTTCTAGGCAGTTTGCATATTCGCGAAACTAATTAGTATAAGCGAGGAGTTATTTATTCGGAAAAAAATTAAATCATTTACCAAATGAATCCTGCTTGTAGAAGTGATGGAAATATTCGTCAGCTTTCAATTTGATTCTACAAACAACATTCGTACTAAGCCGTGGTTATGTAATTGAGACCATTAAACATTTCCTATGTTTTAATCATCTGTTTGAACTTAGAAGTGTAAACATGTGGACATTAATCGAAATTTTCCAGCGTTAAAACTATTGTACCTCCTTCGACTGTCACTTACACACTTGGCTGCATATTTAGGTCATATGTAATTCACGTAGGTATTCCATGTGATATCCATTTGAGATGCAATACGAGGAAAGCTATTTCAAAATTTACTAATATAATTGCTCACATTGCAATTATCTATACGCACTGTTTCGGTAGAGATAAGTATTTCTGCTTTAGAAGTGTAAATTACTTTTTTCCATGCAGTAAAGATGAGCTATAAAGGATATTCCAATTATCTAATTAAAACATATTTAGGCATAAGTATATATTTATTTAACAGTTAATTATATTTCAAATTGTAATGGCTTTTTAAGGTTAACTTCTTTACGGATTAAATTCTTCCACGCACTAATACATCAATTAACGTAGGCATGTCTGATTATCAGTCGTTTCATTCAAACCAGATAGCGAGAATTTCAGTATGAATTTCAATCATAGCACTGAGTAATGGAGCATTCGCTCGCGAGCGATAACGTACTGGAAAAAATTAGGATAATAAGAGGTCAGTTGCTAGGAAATTAAATGAGTAACTGATCGATGGACTGCTAGTTGACGGGCGGAAACCCTGTACTCCTCTTTGACAGACGGATTTAGATAAATTGGTACTTTTTTTCGAGCGATGTTTTTTCCAACAGCACACATGGACTTAATAACAAGACCCTGGAGAGGCGTCCGGGGAAATGAAATCCTACGAAAATGAATGTACTTAAACGTCTCTAAAAAGAGCGTATGAACGCGATGCATAAATCGCACCGACGCTAAATTACTAATCCGTGTGCGTTTTGGAATGATCCTCAAAGGGAGCACGCTCAGAAGAAACCACCAGTCTCAATTCGCCCATTCCGAGACTCCCAATGGAGAGGGGTGGGGGGATGTCGGGCGGCTGGGGAGGCGTCAGGCCGCCCCCAACCCTCCACAAGCGGCGTTACCTCCCTCCCCCGCCCGAATCGTGCTGCCCTTTCATCGCGAGGTTGTGAATCACGCGCCGTCGTCGTCCCGCGAGATGGGGGAGGGCCGCCCCATTCGAATGAAGCCACGTATAAATGCGTTTTCACGGTTCCATTCATCGAGAAGTCGGCTGGGTTTTTATCCCAAAAAAATAAAGATTTAAAAAAATCTTTTTAGCGCGGGTGTGTGGTGGGTGTGCACGCACGCTCATAAATATGCCCACGCACATATGCATGCATACACACACACACACAAGCACACACCGCTTTCACGCAGCAATCTTGAGCGTCTGTCGCCAACCAGACGATGGAGTGTCGTAAACGGGTTGACCTCCAATGGTAACGGGTAGAAACAACGGCGAAACGTGGATGTGTAACTATGAGAAGAATGACGGTCAGTTCGATGTATTCTTTTCGCCGTTTCAGGTCGCCGCCATAGCTAGAAGCTATTATTGGGTTTCCGACGCACTGTTCTCCCTTCAGCATCTCCTAGCGATTCACGTTTACGATATTGATATAATGGAGACATTGTCACAGGATGAGAGAGATATTCGCTCACGAGAATAAGTGGCGTAGTCAGGGTGATAGGGTTGGGGAGTGGATCCAGCTGTTATGCAAACCACGAAATGCGAATCCTGCCAACAACAAAGTGCTAAAACTATACCCTGTTAAAATTAGAAGGGGAAGTTACAAAATGCCAATTTTAAAATTTCGATGTCATTGCCTTTTCGCAGGAAGTATGCAGAAATGAAGAAAGGTTTATTGTAGGGGTGTGTCCATCAGAGAGCTACTCTAACCGATATATTACCAATAATAAAATAAATTGCCTATTCCCACAAGAATTTCCCTTAATATGCCATTTAAATGATTAATTAATGCAAAACGAAATAATGAAGGATCTTATTGTCAGGATGAGTTGCTGCGACGTATTCTGATTGAAAGCTAATGATCCATGACGACTAGGACAGAATTATGATTTTTATCCTGTGAAAACTTATTAGGATTTCTTTCCAACATACTTAACTTCTACAACACGAGAACTAATTTTGCATGGCATAATCTGAGCTTCCATTGTTTTCAGGAAAAAATGGCGTCGATCTCGCGATCTTCTTGTTCATAATGAGAAAAGACGAGGGACATAATCGTTACTCAGTGTATCTAGTTTCAATTCTATTTTCTCTGTATTTTCATTACTTGTACTGCGTACTTAGTAGGTTGAATAATTGGTCTCCTCAATTTTCTTTATCTCCTTTTAAGCCAGAGTATTCTTTAGAATAATGACAATCGCAATATGCTCAATGGGTATTTAGTCAAACACTCTTTCAGATATCCCCTGGAACACAAAAATACAATGGGGTTATTTCACTTAATAATCGTAGATGGTGCAATCCTCTATTTACAGTTTATCTTTAAGTTACAAGTGAATCTGTGTAGAAATATTAAAAAAGCGTAACTGTACGACGGTAGTAATAAAAAATAGCTAGGGAAATGTTTTATGATTAAGCTTTATTCTGGAGTCAAGAGCTCTCTCCTAATCCGGCATTGGATGGCAACCGTAAAAATGAAATCCTAAATGCACCTGTGAATATTTTAAATATTAAAAGCTTTTAAGATGTGGAAGGGCTCTAGTTTTTGAGCACCACATTTATGAAGGGCGTTGAATCCGAATTAGAATATTTCTGAGGCAACCAACTTCTCAAAATTTTGTTTGAATCTTTTGTATTTGACATTTTTAGGCAGCGGTGTTTCGCAGAGGAACCCATTTGAGCTGCTTTAGGGGAATGCAGTATTTTCTAGAAATTTTCCAAAAATCATAAAGAAAAAATTCTGCAAAATTATTAATTAAATTGCGCATTAATAAGCGTGAATTTTATAATTCGCCATTCACCATATTTCCTTCAGTGAATATTTAGAATTTGTTCAGATTATGTTAGAAGAAGATTTAAAGTAAAACTTTCGATCTCTTTATCAAGACATTCTCATCCTCAAAAAGTTTATTAATTTCTTTGTAGCCGTTAGTAAGAGCATGTACTTATTGGGCCATTCTTCATTTAGTATTCTACCTTTATTTCATTTAGCCAGTGCTTTGCCATTTCAGGGTACATGATGGATTACTGAACTGGTCAGCTGTGCTCTCCTCTAAACTTAGCGGCTTTAGATTCCAAAATTAAATTTGGTAGTGGCGCTATAGAATATGATGCCTGCACGCACTTCTCCCGTTGAAAAATTACGGGTTCGAGTTCCGTTCTCGCTGATAATGAAGATAACGTATGTTTCCTTCATCACTCTTGCCTCCTTTCCGAAGACCAAGGGGTGATCTTCCTTGGAGAGGCATACTCCACGTTCCTCCGCGGATTTATTTCTCTTGAATTTTTTTGAGGACGCAACCCGATCAGAGTTTTAGGAATAAAGTTTCCCAAACATTTGACAGTTTAAGTGGAGATTTCTCTTTCACCGTGGAGACCAAAGAGATGAATGCGCCTATAACAAATAGGAGGATGGATGATGTATTTACTTTTCTTTGTGATCCTTTCCAATGTTTTTCATCTCTATCGATCAATTGACCAAATTCGTCGGAGGAAACCTAAAAAAATATGTATTCAATATGGAGCAGCTCGCTGCCACAAAGCAGGGCCATTTTTTTCTGAAGTGGAAAAACCTCACTATTTACCAATGCATAGAATTGAACATTAATACTCGGATTATCATCATTTTTCTTTCTCAATGGAGGTATTCAATGCATAAAGGATGAAAAATAAGCTGAAAAACTGAAAGAAACTGCCAGTCACACTGAAATGGGTTTCATTATCCCTATTCTGCGAATGGAGTTGAAAGAACTCTCTGAAAGTAACAGAGATATCGTATGTCTACAGACATTTTTGTGGTTATCCACTGTGCTAGAGTAGTAGAATGATACAAATATTTTAAATTATGTTTTGACTGTTACTTCATTCTTGATCAAGGGAAAAATTTTCCAAAATAAATGTGTTGAGAAAGTTTCTTGCTAATATTCAGTATTTTCGCGTCTTTTTCCTCTTGGTGTAATGGTGAACTCATATTTCTCCGGTAAGAGGGAACATTTCTATAAATAAGTAATAAATGTAAAACGTTGAATTATATAATTTTGACGAGTTGATCATTACCCGCTCAAAGTTTTGTTGCTATTAAGTCCCATGGTTATTCTATGTTATATTTTTCTAAGGGAATACATTTTGCAATAGCTTTAATAGTTCACGGGAACTGGTATTGGGTTGAAACAGTCCGCTTGGGTATCTTTCGCCATTTGATCGCTCGTTATCACTCTACGAGTCAGTTGCTGGGTTCGAATGTGGCTCGAATTTTTTATTCGAAAGATTAACGCGTACGCTGGCAGCCTGATGCATTCCTCGTCCTCTGATGTGGACTTAATGACGGAGGCATGCTGCTATGTTCGAAGGGGAACGTAAAAAAAAGATTCGAACGATGATGGAACCTCGCACTGAGCTTAACAAAATCCCGGATTCGCCGATACTGCCAAATCTTCTTCAGCGCCGTTTCCGGAAATGGCAGGGGAGGGAAAGGGAACGATACAGCGTTTTCTAATTAACGATTTAGATATTGAAATGAAGAAACAGGGGTCAGTTGGCGAGCGTAATGGAAGGAAAAAATCGATAGCTGAACCATGGGAATGAACTTTTCGTGACGGAGTCGGAAGGAGGGCGGAAGAGGGAAGGGAGTAGTGGATGGAGTGCGGGTGATTGATGAGCGCCGTAAAAGTGTTCATTTAGAAACAGAAGGCAGTGCTCAACCATTCATCGTTAGGTTTGAATAAATGATACGCTATCGATCAGATATTTTTCAGTTAGTCGGAGGAGGAAATTGACGGGTGCGTCCCTTATAGCAATACGTGAACAAAACACTTTGCCAGATGGGAATCGCTAATGAGATGATCGAGAGGCAAAATTCAAAGTTTTGGTTTTTCGACACTTCAGGGAATAACACTAGATTAATTGCGGATGGTTAATTACCTATTCCTCTAGCGCGAGAGTTCCACTGCGCTCAAAGCATTCGAAAAGGCAAGGACCAACAACCTGAATGGAAGAGACTCATTTCTCTCTATCGAATTATTGGAAAGATAGACGTAAAAAGTGAAAGTTTACACCATTAAATTCACTTCATCGTAAACACGAGTGGGATTTATCAATTATTTGAATCAATATGGGTCTCTGCTTTTGACAAAAATTATTAATCATATATGCCCCTTATAATTTTGCGTAATTAGAACAGTTGTCATTCGTAAGTTAGAATAATAGTATCACAAGATATTAGTTTCGTGAGGTTTTGAAGTAGGTAATTGTCAAGTGATCTTCATTGGCATTATTTTATTGACTAAAGAGCTTACTCAGCACTCAGGGGCGACGAGTTCAGCAGTGAAGTGGGCCATGGCCGCTGCACCTCACATTTTCGGTGCTCTCATGTATTTCATGCAAACAATGATTTATTTTGTCGCCCTAGACATTTAATCCTACCAAGAATGTGTGCTGGAAGAAAATGATATCCCCCTGTAAAATGATAGGAGGGAAGGAAATGATTAATGAGGAAGCTTCGTTTGTCTTTCGACCCCCTCCCTCCCCCAAGATTTCAACCTCCCAGCACTCACGATGGCACCTAGGTTAAAATCAGGATAATAACTTCTCTTACGCTAAAGAATAAAGAAGAAGCTTTTATTTCTTCATAGTACCTTGCGGTGGCATCTTCCATCACATTCTTGTCGCAATTCATCATTCATCCTTTGCCCTTGGGTAAAATTACGTAAAACTTCTACGGAATTCTAAGAAATTGCCGGTACTTAGCTAGTACCTGCCGCAAAACAATTGGCCCCCAGTTGCTGGAAGAGGGGGAGTATCTCTCCTTCAGATGAGTGAAGATTAAGGCTCATTTCACTGCAGGCGTGGTAAGAAGATGTAGGTACTTTAACGGCTTCAGCACTGTGATGTGGAAGGCATCGGGAAATCACTCAAGTACTATATCGAGAAGCTGCAGCTGTCCAATTCTTTTACACGTCTCAATGAATGCACACAGACCCTTCACGACGTTCCTTTTCAGAGTACACAAAACAGTAGTAGTCTCATTTCAATATTATTTCAGGAAGGTTACTCCCTTTCACTAATTTCCTTGGTGCTTCTCTGTCTTTGCATACTTTCTTCGCCTCCGACACACACACACATTGTTTCACCCATAATCTTCAGTTGCATGGCCTTCTGGAAAAAGTTACCGATTTATTTTTGCTTGAAACAAGTCTGGATACGCTAATAAGCTCTCTTTTTCCTTTCTTTCAAAAGTCTAATGCTATATTTTGAAAATATAAAGTAATAAAGCACATACCACGTATAAAGTAATAAAGCACATACCATAAATTCCACACTTGACTGGACGCCACAAAAAATCTGAAGGCCGCTTCTTTTTTATCGGTTGTTAACGAAATTTGTTCAACCACTTTCATTCCTAACTCTACGGTCGTGTACGGGCTTATTCGAAAGGGTTTTAGACTTATTCTCAGCATTTCTTCCTCTTTCTCCCCGCCGCAGAAATGTTTTTCTTCAGCCCGCCCTCCCCAGCCCATTCTCCATCCCTAAGGTGCTATTTTCATATTGTTAAGCCCGCAAAAAACTTGTCTCAATTTCTACCCACGTTTATTTTTAAAGTCCCTCTACTCGACTCCCTTAGACATCCATCTCCTAGCATTTCCAACTCCGCGCGTCCTGGGAGCCTGTGGGAAGGCGGCGGGGGCAAGCGCCTAATGTACTTTCGCGGAAGAAAATGGAGCAGGCAGTCGCAAATTAAGTTTCCTTCCACGCGACTTGGAATGGCAAGGGCTTTGCGGGGAAAGGGGTGGGGGTGGGGTGGAGAGGGGTTGGGAAGCAGGGGGGATGGAGGGAGGTAGAGTGGGAACCTTGGGGCGTGGAAGGTGGGGGCGGCGGGAGGAGTGCGTGCGCGAATATATGAGGGAAGACGCGGGGTGGGAACCTTATTAGACAGCAAGACGCGGGGGAAGAAAAGGTGTCTGGAGGAGGGGAAAGGGGGAGGGGTTGCGTGTGAGGACGCCTTCGCGGGCGTGGATTGAAAATTTAAAATTCCGGAATTCCATGGGCCACGAGGAATTTGCCGTGGGCGTGCGCGAGACAAGCCTTGCGAGTATCCGCGACAACAGTGATCCCATCCCGGAGGGTTGCCGGGAGAAGCGAAGGGCGAGGCCGTTTCACCCCGCATTCCCGAAGCTCACTTTCCTTCCGCGCCGAAGTCTCGGGTCACTCCCCGCGACGAAATTCCTCCTTTCGTCTTCCCCGCTCTCGTCTCATGGCAATGTTGAGTATTGCGCCATTTCGATATACATAGCAAATTTCAGGAGACCTCTATCTTTACACATTATTTGTTACTTGTTAAGGGATTTTGCTGCCGACGAATATGGGGCCTTTACCTGCAAATAAATCAGAGAAGTCGAGCTGTTTTAACTCTTGCCATTTCAAGCGAGATTCGGCAAAACAAAAGCAGAATGTTGGGTGTTAGATGAAGTAGCACCTCATAAGAAGAGCTGATTTATGCCCTGAGGACAATCTTTTAAGGGAATTACAGGCGACGGCAATGACTTTTACAATTTTTTGAGACTTGATCACCAGCAATTTCGGCTATTTTCCGTTATAGCCACCGTTGCTATAATTATCGTGCTATCATAATTAAATTATTGTTAAATATGTTCTCATTTTTAAATATTCTATGAACGTATATATCCTATAATAAAACTAAAAGAGAAATACCACAGTTATTTGACAGAGGTTTTATGGAGGAATAGCCTTAATGGAGAGGATCCATTCACTTAAATTTTGAAAGACATTGCAACGTTTTAGTCCAAAATAGATTATTTGATTAAATAGGTTATTAAATTTGATTTTTTAAATAACCTAATAAAGTATTATTTTATTTATACGATTGTTTCCACTCTCAAATTATAATCGTCACGCGGTGACCATAACAGAAAGCATGCTGGTTTTATTTAGGTAGGCATAGCAGAAAGTGCGGTGGCTATTAAAGAAAATTATCATAATGGTACTCAAAATTACCGATTTAATCCTACGTACCGGCTGTCGATTGTTTTATAGGATGAACTCCTTGAGTGCCTTATGCATTCATGGATTCTTGTATAATTCTAAGAATATTATTATTTCATCTTCTGGAAAGATTATCCTTTAGACAAATTTATAAATGCCGGTAGAGAACATGGTTATGGTAGTGTAAATTTGGATGTTGTGCGTTATATTTTGCGTTTCTTGGATACAATATAGGATGGCTTCTATTTCCTTATAAGGTCGAACCTTGGTAGATAGTACATCGATTAGATTTCATATCGACCCCTACTGCCATCGATGTCCGTGTTTACACATGGAAGTTCCACTTACAAAGGACCTTTAGAGAACTTCCATGCTTAAAGTCTGCTTAGGGGTGCGCGACACCACGACATATGCTGTCGAGTGGACGTTAACATTAACTTTGATGTCGACGCAAATGTTTTACGAGTAACATTGCACCCGCAACTACCACGTTTTTCAACCATGTACTACAATATTTGTAACAGGCGTCCAAACTCATCTCAAAAACTGTGTTAAAACTACACGTATCCCGAAATGAGGGCTATGCCAAATATCGAATGTAACGTTAATCAACACTTGTGAAATTCAATATTGATGTCGACACGTCAGGGATATCGTTCTCGACATCGTTGACATTGACAGTATCGACATGGCCATCGATATCATCGACAGAGACATATCGAGGAGGAATCGACATTGTACTAATGCCGTGTCGCGACATCAAATATCCCATGAAGCACCTCCCTCCCCACTCGCGGTTGCTTGGGGGTTCGGGTGTGTTTCGCGGTTGATCGAACGGGCAGTAAATATGTGATCTTTCAAAGAGAGTACTCGCATTTGAAAGAAGAGTTGTGCTGCTTTCCACTCTTCTCTATTTTATTTCCTTCATTTTTCCTTTCATTCAGGGACCACATTTCCCCGTTTCACTGCACTAGTAAACTCAGCTATGATCTTCATCGAAAAAACCTACGTGCACGCTAGATGGATAATCAGGGACTTTCACGAGGAGGAGTGTACCTTCGGTGGAGCCGCCGGTCGGGGGTTACCGTAATTGGTGAAAGAAGGGCGAAGGAAAGCTGTGGGCGTAGGGTTTTAGGTCGATTTTCAGACGGGAGTGGGTGAGGGAAAGGGGGGGAGACGGGTGGCTGGCTCCCTCTCAGGCCGTGCGTGGCGTCCGTTGGAATTTGCATCTTTCTATTCCCTTCGTGGTGACAAGAAAAGATGGCCACATTATGGTCTCTCAGCAGGGAAGTGCCTCTAGAGGGAGGTGATATTTTTTGTGACAAGACGCTTCTCCGCTGGGGGACTGCATTTGTGCTGCGGCGGCCAGCGTGATGGTTCCCACATCTCGAGCCCGGGTTCGAAGGAAGATGGATTTGGCGCGAAAGGGACACTCAGGGCAGAAAACCGTCCGTCGGACGGGAAGTTACGGGATGAACTCGTGATAATATCTGATGAAATTCGAAAAAATAAATTCGGCCAGGATGCTCAAAATTATTGCATCTACTTAAACGGAACACAAGGCAGAGGAAAATGAATCATGACTTTACAGTCTACCTATCACAAAATCTATTGGCGGATGCTTTTTATTGAGCTGGTACGTTAAGGTTTCATTTTTATCGTAAAGTGTGTATGTTTTGAATCCGTTTGTAGTGAATTCACTAGTATAGCTATTTTAGGTTTAATTATATATTATGTATAAGTATTACATAGTACAAACCAAAACGTTTGAAGAATAAGCATACGCTAGGTACTTAATTTTTACTCCATACAAAGGAACCTGAAACGTTATTCAAAGACAAGATTTTCCCGTTAATTCCGGTTCCTTACCTTCACTCGGTATTTAATTATGTAGTTTATAGCAAATCCAAGGAGTGATCAAAGTTATCCATTCTGCGGAAGGGACGCTGGATTTGCGTAATTAAGTGGATTGAAAATGACGTAATATGTCGTTTTACCAGAGAAGACCCTTGAAATATACTCATCTGCGCGTTTTTTGGACGCATTCACCATCTCACTCTATCACAGAGGGATCGCTTACTTTGAATAACCGATGTCTCTCATTCTATTCAGCCCAAACGTGGTGTGAGCTCTACGGCCTTGGGAATCACGCATCCAGAGAATAGAATTAATTTTCTTTCCCTTCGACCCTGGCACGATCTTGTGAAACGGAAAATTAAAGGGAAATATGCAGAATGATCTCCATAAGGCAACACGCGTTATGGGCACCAAATAGAAATGCTTTGGAACTATATAATACAATAAATAACTCATAGTGGATAGAGAAAAATGAACAAAATGAAGTAATAAAAATAAATTAAAATAATTGTTATTATGGGCGGTAGTCTACCGGTTAGGATTTTTATGGATACCACTGTTAGACGAATACCACGACGCTAGAATCGTAACACCTTTATACCACAGTAAACCATTCTTCAATTCCACGTACTTTCTGCCGCCCGTCATTCCGTCCAACATGCTTAATCGTTTACTTCGCTAGTCAACATTCTTTCCCCTATCATAGTCTCTCGACAAAACATTGTCACTCACTGCGCTCAGCATCCACCTTTTCGCCTTCTTTGGATATCTCCTATCACCCTCGTCCCCTACAATGCTCAGACTTCGTTTTCTTCCATTTCCGTCCATTTCACTTAGGTACTTTCAGGAAAGAAAGAAAAATCCTATTTTATGTTTTAGTTGCATGTATTAACTTCAGTTCTTCAAGAGAATTTCCCTTGCATGGCCAGAAGAAAAAAAATTTTGTAGAAGAGAAATATGTATCTATAATACAACCGCACCTGGTTCATAATTTTATATTTTTCCAGGGCAATGTCGTGACCAGCAAATGAAAAGTACAACTATTCTCATAATTCGCCAATTTAGAAATGTTTGAAATCGTATAAAAATTAAAGCACTATTTATGAAGTTGCACTGAAGAACATGTTTTTTTATTCAATGACGCATTTCGCAAATCCTTTCCATACGTCGGCTTTAATTTTTGGCACACCTTATCGTAAAAAACAAAATAAGACGGCTACACTGAAGACGGTTTTGTTTTTAATCTTCTTTGGATAAGTCCACTACTCTCTTTCTTTCAGGATAATTGTTCAATTATCCCACCCCTGATAATTTCTAATTAAGGCAGGTTGCAGATAGATTCACGATTGCATACTAAAACCAATCAGTCACACGCGCAATATTCTTCGCCAGCGAACGGGCATCAATTCCAAACTACGGTGGTGGGAACGTGACATTCCAGGTTAATTACAAGAGCATCAAAACAGAGAACTGTGACGGGATGGATCCACCAGATGCAATTTTCTCTCTATCTACCCTAAAGCTTCATAATCTTTCGGCCAATACTAACTTGTTAAGTTTTGGACCATTGAGAATTAGAATTTTGAATCGTGGTTGCATTTTAGATGACCTTCGGGAAAGTTGAAATGAGTATTATATATTACTAAGTCATGCCATAAATCATCAATTCCGTTACGATCATTAATTACCTACTTCAAAAAGTAATTCTGGACATTGGAAACTGTTTAGCCTTCATTTTTGACCATAATGACCTATTACTAAGCAGTATGGGAGTTTACAGTAAGCTTATGGAATTCTCATTCCCATTTGATTGTGCCGTGAAATTTCTATTTGTCTCAAGCCTATGAATGAAATTCAAAGATTAATAGTTCATACCATCAATATTTTTCCTAAGGTTCTTAAAATTAATTTTTATTTGAATCCTGTAAAATGTTTAATAGCTGACATACGTCCAAATATTGTGAGGTACTGGATTTGGTTCAATTGCACTGACTAGAACAACACATAGCTGCTACAACTTCCGGTTACTTTCTAAGAAAGTACTCGTTCAAAATTAAAAATAGATATTATTGAGTTTCGCAACGGAATGAAATACATATATTTCATTTTCCCTTCAATTCTAATATGTAGGCCGTCCTTCAGGTTCTCAATTCCACTTAATTCAAGTTAAAATTTGTTTAAAAAATGTGTTGATATTTTTTTCAAATTTTTATTCCTCAATTTTAATTCCTCGAGTTTTACGTAAGGCATATAATTAATTGTATTTTGTGCCCTCTTACAATATTCATAGGTGCATCTTTTGGTATATTCTTCGTAACTTGCTTACAGTCGAGCTAGTTGAATGAATTTTTACTCAATAAATGCCAAGAGTTTGCATTTGAAAATGCCAACTCAAAAAAACATTTGCAGGAAAAAAGTTTTTTTAATATTAGCTCAAAAATCTTCATAATAGGTGAATAAATTAATATTTTTGCTCCACCTTAAAGTTTATAATGTTGTTAACTTCTTTTGTTGGTCTGGACTTTTGCGAAAGGTAGCCGAAGGGTTGTAAGTTGATGATGCTGTGAAAATGATCAGTGACATGGAATTGCTCATTTTCTCGAGTATTGATAGCTATAGATTCGAAGGCAAATTAAATGATAGTCGAGGTGCCATCGAAAAAAAAATATATATATACTCTAATATATATTGAATGCTTAAAATAGAAGGCTAATCAAGTAAAAAAGGAGTTGATATATTAGGAATAAAATTTAATTGAAAAGTAACAGTTACGAGTTTAATTGACACACAAAGTAATCATTACTGGAAATACGGTTATCTGTACTAGATATTTTGTCATCAAATTGCAGCAAAAATAAAAGAAGCGAACGATCTAATACACTTTGTGTGCTTCATACTAACGAAGCCGGTAGCCAGTTGGCGTATTTATAGCTATACAATTGAGATAAAAGCTCAATGGACCTGCGTCCAAATTTGATCAAAATTAGTACCCGTAATGCTTTTACGTTTTCCATGAAGCGTATATCCACTACTCTGCTGGAATGGGCCTTGATCATTATCGGTTAAAAATTCAATTTTTAGTTATCCGTATATAATTTTTCAAATCATTTATGCGTTTTAGACCAAATTGTACACATTTTTACTAATCCCTGATAGTTTATAGCATACTTATTTTGTTTTTTATATTTTTTGGATTTCATTGCATAACCGGGTTTGAATTGGAGTTGCTACAATTTTTGATTCCCTGTCTGCATTTTATTTCTAGAGGTGACAGCATTTTTCAGCTATTTTATCATCCGACTTGCGCTTGGAGATAATTTGCTGGTGAAGCGTCAAGTAGTGGACTCCCTTGCGCTGTTAGTTGACACTGGTACGATTTTGAAGATATAGCTAGCTTAGTAGCCAAACAAGGACAAGATACACTTTCTGTACTTTGTCCTTGTTTGGCTACTAAACTACTCTACTCCAGCTTTTTGAAAATCAAAAAAAGTTATCCTGATCATTTCATACGACCACTTGAAAGCGTAATTCGAAGCAGAGCGAATAAAAACATAGAAGATAAACCTAACCATTTCATCCCAGTAGAATAGGCTTACATGGAAATGCTTATTTCTGAGACATATGGTCACCACTTTTTTACGATTATTTATACCTTAACAATTCTGTGTGTAGCTATGTATACATGCATACACTCGGGAATGTCTCGTTATGGTGTGAGCATTTGGTTTTTTTCGGCCATTGATAAGTCAAGTTCCAATTAGCTGACTGGAACCAAAGTTTGCATTTGGCACTTGACCTCTAGTGTTCTTGATTATATATATGCAAAACAATCGAACGGCGTGTGAAATTCACATATCAGGGTACGGGGGGCAGTTCCTTACCATGTGCCGCCTGTGGTTTCCCAAGATGACATTGTACTCGATATATCATGTAGCTTGGGTGAAGCTGAGGGTGTCCAGTGGTATCACCCGGAATCGAATCCAGGGGTCGTATTCTCTAACTCCTATCACCAGTGAAGAGAGGGCTCCGGTGATGTCACATCACCTATCACC
>LYUA01000184.1:57986-71080 GCA_002093875.1 Calopteryx splendens
TAGCATGTACTGGAGATGGATTTAACAAGTTAGATACGTTCCTACAGCTAGCATCTTAATCATAAAAACTCCGTCTTTCCAAAATCTCCGGCAAGGTACCAATTACATTGGATACCCTTGTTGTCTTATTTGCCTCTTAAATGAAGGTATGTACGAATAATTAGGACATGATCATGAAAGCAGTTGGCATGCTTCTTGAGGCCATATATACACTTCAAAGTGATAATTATTTTCCCGCTAAATTTCGAAAATTTTTGGTCTAAAGTTTTATGTTAGGCAATTTAAAAATTATTTTTTTGGCTTCTGCTCCCACCATGATAAAGTCAGAGAATTAGTTTTCATTATCAAGCAACATTTTTTGATCAAGACTTCTACCATGAAAACGATTTCAATGGCATTACGCACCGATCATGATCAAATATGTGGTTAGTGTTTCGTACATAAAGAGCCGTTTTTGCGAATTTAAAAGTGCAAGAAATCACTAAAATAAACCGAAAGAATTCTCCTTCATTTTGAGAGTCACCACTCTAGTGAGAAGATCATCATGGGAACTTCAATTTTCATTCTGCGAATAGCCTTCTGGGGCCAAAAGTGGAAGTCGGAAGTGAAATAAGCGAAACCAACTGATCGCCACTGTCTCATTGCAAAGATTTTGTCTCTCACAACCCCGATTCCGAAAAATAGCAGCGTCATTCATTTACAAAGAAGAGCGATGCAAGCGAGACGCAGATTTAAGGTCCACGCTTGATCATGCTCACACCCCTATCTCGAAAGTCTCGCGAAACCACTGAATTCGTTGTCGGGTGGACAATAAAGTCCATACTATGCCAGGATTCGCTTCCTGGTCGGATTTCATTTGAGAAATTGGGTCACCGAGAGGAAAGATGAAAGGAAGCGAGGGAAAACTTCCTCTATAGTTTCCCCAAATAAATGACGCAAGAACTAAGTCCATAAAATGAGAAAATTGAAGAGAGCATGGGTTGAAAGCACTGCGAAAATATTTTTATTCCCTTATGAGAAAACTTAAGGCGTAATTTCGCTACCATTGTTTAGCCCGTTGACTGGACAAAGTTTTTAACAGTTGGATGCTTTTGGTTTCTCCACGATAATATCATCTTGATGATCAAGTTCCCTCAAACGCTAAGGCTTAGCCTTTTTGAAAATATCGAGGCTTTAACTCACCAAGCACAAATTATTTTCATAAGACGTGAAGCCACATATTTTACCTGTCTCGAATTTCAGCCGTTAAATAATAGCCATATGTCTTTTAAACGGCCATGGTAGACAATCTTACTCACGGATGATTCGTGTCATATACTTCAGTTTAAGAACAAAAGACAAAGAGCAACTACTTGCTCTTTTTTCAAATGCTTGTGAAACTTGGATAAAAGTAAGCCTGTTGGGATCACATTAATTTCGATTCCTTTCTTGTGAATTTTACGTTACCGCAATTAAAAATCCCACAGTAAATTCTAATAAGACATTTTACGTATTTTGATAATAGCTATTTGCATAATTTATTTAATTTCCATTTTGGAACAGATTGACTATACTTGATATATTTATCATCATAATTGTATGCACTATACATAATGATTCATTTAATTAAGAGCTTATGTTATTTCAATAGTAATTTTCACAGGAACTTAAAATTAAAAACCCTCTTCGCAGCGTAATCGTATGATAACTTACATTGGGAGATAAGAATAAAAACGTATCTCCAAAAATTCTAAATCTAAAAAATTAGTTATTTCATCGATATTTTAATTTTAGTGCAATCCATTGATAAAATTCCTTAGAAAAATCTCTTCAAGCATGGTATCTTAAAGAAAATAATCCTGTGGCATGTAAAGATTATACTACCTGAAATAAGTCATGTCGTCAAATATATTTTTACTTCCTTCGTTCATGATGTAGGGCTAAATACAACCACTATAGTTATAAAATATTAGCAATAAATAATAGTAAAAAAGTACTAAATTATATGGGTCTAGTTTTAGCATTTTTTCCAACCAAAAAATGTTTACCTAACGTCCAACTCATCATTCTTTACACCGGCGCGCGGCAGTGAAAGGACAATTCCGTTATAGAGTTGTTTTATGCTTCGATTGATGCTTGTTTGACTTATGCATAACGAGAGGTCATGAAATCCATTACTATACATGGGCTGCAATAAGGATTATCTCTTTGAATTTACGATAAGACGACAAAAGAAATAGAAAGAGTAAACAAGACCTGGGAAACTGGAGTGTTATGTGCAAGGGTCGAGGGAAGGTAAGGATGAGAGGCGGAGGAGGGAAAGTGGGGAATTGAGGGAGATAAGGGAAGACGTTAAGCAGCACTGATGCATGGAGAAGAGCAGTGGCGAATGCACAAAGTAAGCTCGGGAAACTTGCACGTCGAGAGTGTGGTGGTTTTCTCACCTTCCCATGTTCGTGGGAGAGTTGGAGGGCTAAGGGGCCATCGCCGAGGTGGGGGGATAAGGGCCCTCAGAGACCCCTTTACGAGGTGGACTCGTGTAGGGAAAGGAAGGGACATGGCGGACAAAATTGGCCTCGGAGTAGAATAAGAGCCGAGGGCACTCATTCGGTATGCATTCCCCAAAATGCGTCCCTCCCAGTGAAGGGCGCGTAGGTTTCCTTAAAGGAACGCGTGCGGGCTGGGTTTGAAGAGAATCGCCTCGTACTCCAATCACGTATCTAATTTTGGAAATGATTTCATCTAGCTATTGCACATGGGGTGTTTCTTTTCATATTTGCACTCAAGCGATTGGTATAATCAAAATTTCTCAGAAAGTAATGATAAAATTCGACTAATTAATGAAACTCGTCATTGTTCGATTAGCAGTGAAACACTTTTACTTTCTTAGTCTTATTTCCACTGATTTTTTAATATCTCATTCCTAATTTCTTTCAAATAAAAAAAACTAAATTCTCCTATCAAGGTATTCACCACGCACAAAGAGATTCAACGTGCTTTCATTCAAAGAATTTCAAGTATTTGAGAGGGTTTTAACAATGGTGGAGAATTATTTCATTCGTCAATAGTCTTTAATTTTTTTGCAAAAAAAAGATATTTGTCATCATGCTTCCGAGATAAATTTTCACTACTTATGGAATCGATACTTAATTTCCTTCTTTTTAGATGTCATCAGGGAAGTGGGACGCTTTCACACTTCTATGAACGCTCAAATGTACAATGTTCAAATAGAGTCACTTCATCCAATGCGTCGAAACTTTACCAAATATGCCACCATTGTGGGAGCATTCGAGGGTTCGCTGCGTGATACAATGACGAATATAAATGATTCACGAACGCAAGTAAATCATTGTGAAAATTATCTGTGAAGCCTTCGAAGAGTATTTAAAGAATATTCTTGATTGTATAATTAAAATGCCTTCTTGCATAACAAAGAAGGCTAAAACCAAATGGGTTACGACCACCGAGAATATTATTCTGTCCTAATAAAGCTTTTTTTCTAAAAAAAGTCATAAAACAGTTTAAAATTGTATAGTAAAACAATAATGAACTATCATTTGAATTATTAATAATTTATAATCCTTCAATCAACTTATCATAACCCTGATATCTCTCTCCGTCATTCCGCTGATGCCTGGTGGACATAATTAAATTGTGAAAAATCTCTTACTTTAAATTGCATTTCAGTACAAATAAAAATATATTACATTAAAAAACAAAAACAAGTTCAATCTAGATGATGACACACCAATGTGCTGTTAATGGGATAGGATTTTCGAGGACATAAAGCTTGAGGAAAAATTATAAAAAATAAGCCATTGGCTGCATCTTTTCATTAAAAACTTACTCAAAATAGCTTTTTCATAATAGTTAACGACTAAACAAAATTTTTTTAAGGAAAATTTCAGAGAAATAAATGCATAAAAAGCATCGAATTTCAAATGCACGGTTAGTGAACAAAAATCCCCCCTCTTCGACGTCACCTTTTCGATATAATTGCATTCCTCAACCACAACCCCTTCTCCTGCAGAACAATCCTTACACTACTCACGTTAACCCCTGCATCCCTGGCTGCCCTGACGGTCACAACCCCTGTATTTGTCCCCCAACCATTCTTTGTCGAATTCCTCCCACACTCAGTGCTTCCCCACAGTCAACCTCACCCCTTCCCCGCTTCCGTCCCGCTTCACATCCCAACCCTCCTTCGTACGTGACTATATATGACTGAACCAAATACTCTCTTGTCTTGTAATGTGTCTTTACTGGATAATTTCGAATATTCGACGAAATCGGTCGTTTATAAAATACATTTCTGGGAAGTCGACAAAGTTTCTTTTATTAATCATCAAATGCTAATATAAAAGAGATTTACACATTAAAAAATTTTTTTTGAAAACAAAATTTAAACTGATCTCTTATTTTTTCGAATCAGGATAAGTATTTTGGTGAAAAATTAAAGATTGCTCAGCTTATTGAGCATTTTCAACCAACTGCTCAGCTAGGTTGGGAAATACTAATCAAAGGGGAGATCCTTTATCTTCACTATCGTGTATACGCTGTTATCATGAGGGTTCACGAAAAAAATCCTCGAATAAAGGAGACTGACCTTCTCGTTGTCGGGCGTCGAGATCAAGTAGACGCCATTAGTCTTCTGCAAGAGTCCAACTGCGACATTTGCCCGCCTAAGTCGCCACTATAAGTGACACTCGAAGAAAAGCCGCTCACAAAGCTGACGAACAACTTCATTCGTCTTCGTCAGCCCGAGATTGCAACGGAGAGAGAGTTTTGAGATGCCCTGGAAAAGAAAGAAAGGGCTTTCTGAGATTCTTTCGACGGCCCCTTATTAACATCAATTATTGAATAACATATTAGCCTAAATTAAAAGCCTAGAAGGCTATGAGCCCCAAAAGGATGCGCATAAAAGCTGAAAAATAAATGTGAAAAAATAATGGGATGTCTATTAAAATGTTGAAACCCAGTTGATCCTTATGGATATGAAAGGATTGCACTGCCATAAATCGTGTAAATACACATTAAAAACCTTCTAACCTTTAAGTCATGTCTTGTTTGTGAAGCTTGCAGAAACGAAAACTTATCAATTAATCTACAGGTTCTTGTCACTAATGGTACTCGGTGACAAGGGAAGAAGACGATTGATACATGTTGTTGCAGAGGGTACAGTCAAAAAATGAGTCAGAAGGCAAGACAATAAATATGAATCATAAGCCAATTCAGTGACAGTACGGGAAGACAACAAATGAAACGGGAGAAAAATAAGCACATAGTGAATACATTAACTGCAGTGCCCCAGGCCAGAAGGAGCGGGATAATTTTAGAATTAATTCAGCTACAAATCACATTTTGTTAGGTTATATTGAAAAGTGTTATTGATGTAGAGCATCTTATCAATTGCTTAAACACAAAATCAGTAATCTTAGAAGAGGAATATGTAATGACTCATTTTTAAACTTTCGATTTTAAAGAGACAGAAATTTGATAATAAATAGTGAATTTCAGCCTAAATGTAACTTTAAAGTAACCCTGATCTTCTAAAAAAATATATTAGATTATAGAGCAATTGGAGTGTGTTCAGGAGTAAACATGCTAAATATATCAAATTACAAAAATTAATTTTCAATTGTTATTAGAAATAATGTACACCACACCCATTAATTAGCCCTATTAATTACTGCGAACGATAATTAAATAAAATTTATACATTTAAAATAGAGAGTACGCATTCACAATTTAACTACGATCACCCAGGATCATGAGCAGGATATTTGGGTGGAAATTTCGAGCTTTCGCCGATTCCTGACACGTGAAACTAGATAACACATTTCATTATTTATTGTTATTAAGCTTTGTTGTCGCTTACTTCACCCAGAACTGAAAAAATTCAAATTCAGAGGTAGTAAAATTAACTTAACCCGGCTTAAAAGCATTGAAAATTAAACCTCATTACATGACAGGGTTCAGCGGTAACTTCCACATTGCGTTCTCCCCGCTTTGAATTCCACCGGGAGGCGTTCATTTGCAATCTCTTCCACTCTCGATGGAGGAAACCCTTTGGTCTCTTTTCAGAAAATGAAGTCGGGTGGCATTCTACAGCTCCTGAACTAATTTGCGCTTCTCTGTCATTGCTCCCTGGGAGCGGTTAGCCTCCCGCTCCCATTATTTCTTCCAGGTTAATCTGAACTGCAAATCCGCTCTTAAAAATCGTTCCACACTTTCTAAGCAATTCCATTTCGCTATTTCAACTTTCCTCTTCTTTCTCTTTCTGTCCTTTGGCTCCGCGGAATTCCTCCGCCTGAGATGAGTCTCCGTAACTCTCATTTTCTGGGCGTGTGGGGAGCGCTGTAAACCAAGAGGCTTGGGCTCTTGGCGGCGCGTCAATAGACTGGAAAATTAAGGGTTTCTTTCCGTCTGCCATCCTTCCTCGCACATGATTCCCTGGCGCCCGCAATTTTCTCGAGATCCTCCCTCGAAGAATTGGATTCGAAATTTTCAACCAGAATCCCTCGATTAATCGCAGAGCCATTGCCACATTTGAACGCTCGGCCTTCAGGAATAAATTTTCCCACTTCTCTCCGACCAAGCGTCCTCGATGATGAGTTACAGCAAAGTAAGTCGAGCTTGGGTTATATTCTAGATGTAACATATAGAATTTCACCGGAGCCTTTTAAACCATAACCGTTGCGGTTATTTTGTAATTCTTTTACCTCAAACTAGTTTTACGTTGTACCTATGATACGTCATTAATAATGGAACATAGAGTAAAACCCTTACTCTCAAAAGGTTATTAATATGATGATATTAATGGTCCCAACCTGTAAGTCTAATAATACTAAGAGTTCCTCAGGAAAAATTTTTTGATTATTGAAATTTCGTAGACGGGGGAATGTGACCGCACCCACTTCTCTATCGAATCGATCGAATTTTCAATGATGATTAAAGAGATGACCCCAAGCTAATTTTTTATCTAGGGCTGATTTCCGAGGATATTTATTATTCCATATTTCAGTGAGAACTAGTTCCGGTTATTCGGAAGTTTACCCACATTCTTTGAATAGATTTCTCGACATTTGTTTGTTTTTTTCTTTATTTCTGAAGGACCCTACTTAAGAAAGTGTGCAACCACACTAACGAAGGGCAAGAAAAACTAATTCCAAGGGAGTTTTTAGTCTGTTGTCCGACAAAGTCTCTTTAGGGTCGCCTTAGTTCCGTTCCATGGCTATCCAAAGTATCTCATGAATAGTTTGAATCCCATATTGCTGGGATCTTAACCTTCCAGAAGAGATGATATTAATCTCAGAGAAGGTGAATTATGCGAGTTGGTGGGACTCTTCCACGGAGGTCAGGATTTCATCTCCGGAAGCAAAAATGACGGGCGAGTGTTTAAGGCTCCCCCCTTAACATGGGCACTAAAAACGCTTTCATTAGCCCTCACCGTAGCACGTTACTTCCCCTCTCTTTTTGGTCGAAATTTCTCCCTAGCTCCTTTAAAAATTTTCACTCAATCTCCAAATTAGCTAAACAAAATCAGCATCACCGCTTTCAATTTTGGTGGGTCAGTGCAAAAAAAAACACCACCAAAATAGTGTACGATTATGCAATTTGGGGTCTATTAGTTCTCCATGATTCATAACTACACACGATACTTCAAAGTGACTTTCACAAACTAAATTAAATAATCTATGTATCTATATCTACACAATACCCTGCAAGTCACCACTGGGCTGTGTGGCAGGCTATAAATTATCAATTAAGGAGACCACAGCCGTACTGATGTACATAAACATATCCCCTTCTAAATCACGAAATTTATTTGAATAACAAAACGAATGCATAAGAATGCAGTATAGCAATTAGGAACACATTCGCCCATTTTGTTTCATATCCATAATCTGAGAATGGGTAATGGGTAAGTAGTCCTAGGTTTTTGGCAAAGAAAACGATAGGTGATCCTGCCATCATTAATTATCAGTGATGATGAAATTTATCCTAGAAATCTATCCTAAATTTATCCTAATTTATCTAGATGAAATCTAGATATAAAAGCATCTATCCTAGACGAAATTTATTCTATACAAGAACTGATTGTTGTATTTTGAATACGGTGTTAATTATTAAGATTCAATGCCGCGAGAAAGGCAGAGCCACCATTTCCAGCCATCTATGGGTTTAAGTTGCTTTATAGTTTTAATTTCCATTGTTTATAAAATATTGAGGTAAAACTAACGATTCCCGAAGATGTTAATTTATTTGTCAAAATGGAATACTATAAATCTAACCAGGAATTAATATATTATTGATGCTGTTGGTTTGGGAGGAAATTCCAATTAATCAAGGATCAAAGTCGTACAGAATAAGAACATTGCTGGCGGCCTCTGCCTCCTGAATGCCCATTCTTGTTTTCCCCTCCGAAGCGAGTGATTCTCATTTTGTCCCGGGCTTTCCCACTGGCCTTCTCTCTCCTCTCGAGTCCTTCCTCCTGCAAACACTGACCACATTTGATCCTCACCCGCACTCGCCCGCGGGCCATATCTTTCACTCTAACCCTTCCCCAGTCCCTTATCCCCTGTACTCACACCCTCAACTCATTCCCTACACCATATCCACATCTCTATGTACCCTCTCTCTTCCTTTATCCCTCTCTCTCCAACCCCTCCTTCTCTTCCCATTTCCCACCATTCCACCACCATCTCCTGCCTTTCTCTTCTCTGCCCCGATAACTAACTCGCGCCGACCCATGCCCAAATTCTTCCCTTCCGCGGTCAGTATATGGCAATTCCACCCTCTTCATTCTCTCACTTGAATAAAACCCTTGTCCCATAATTTTAGTCTCTGCTGCCACCGATTACTTCCGCCTACAGTAATCGTCAATTACTCGGGACACTTGCGAGACTTAACAATTTTAGACTGAAGCGGGGAAAGCCGATTCCATGATTACTTCTTCGGATTATGACTATCTGGCGCCGGTATTTAGAGTAACAAATTATTCATCGGTGTTGGATCACATTCACAATGGGTTTTGCACCAAATACGGGAATTCAGTCCATTTATTAATATTCGTATTTTTCTTTTCATGTTTTCTGATAAGGGGTGGCAGAATGCCACAGAGTGACCTCTATTTAGCAGACTGGAGGTGGATTTTTTATTGCCAATAATGGGAAATTGATCACGGAGGATTTTTTTATTTTCTCTGCGCCTGGAAAATATGTGACACGGATATCGATTTTATCGCTTTTGCCGTTTGGACGTTTTTGGAACGCTGGGAGATGGGAAAAGACGGTGGCTAGAGGAGATTGATGGGTTATCCACACCTTTTTGACCGTACTGTGTAAGATATTGAAGGAATTTTTCAGCTCACAATCAGTATTAGAGCTTTAGAGGATAGAGAGACGGCGCGAAATAGATCTGATCTGTGTCGATGACATGTATTTTAGTTGATGCATACTTGTTTTTATTTAGTTTAATGAATACGGAAGTGGTAAATTTAATTTTCGAGAGCCGTATCTATTTCTAAAGATGTTAAGTATGCTTTAGAAATTGCGTGAGCGTAGAAAATGGATAATTTAGAAGTTAAACCATGAATGAAATATGGAAGGAAGCTTTGCCGTGGATCCTGATAATGAAAACAACATCGATGTATCAGACCCACAGGGAAATTGGGACGTTAACCTATCTACTGTAGATAAGTTTTGGGTGTCCATAAAACACTACCATATAAATACGTTCCGCGTGAGCCTCTCTTTGCTTGATTTAATTCTTTTCCACTTTCAGTCCTTCGCACATTCTACGTAGAATCTTCATGGCATTTACAAAGCCTATCCTCTTCCTTCCAACTTCCACTCTCCCTTAAGTAACAGCCTTCAGAGCATTACACAACCCATCAATATTTCCTGTAGACATTTTTTTCTGCCTTCTTGCGATTTTGCTTGGTTACTTCATCTCTTCTCACACCAAATTTAAAGCGTCGCCGTTATTCCTCCTCTCAGACCGCCTTATTTACTCCAGTCTCCTTAAACTCATCTCAAAGGTTTCTTATCTACGCTCATACTCTTGCCAAATTTGGACCCATGCAGCGAGCGCTACGCTTTATATTAAAGTTTTCACTAATATTTTCATTAAGTCTTTACTTAATGTACCTGTCATCAATTCTCTTTTTCTTGCAAATTCTTCTTTGACTAACGCTATTCTTCCCCTAATATCCATGATAATAGGCCCATTTTCCTCCAAAATACGGCCCATATACGTGAAATGTTCCACCCGTTCTATTTTATTCCCTCCTACTGTAATGTAGCTTTTCCACTTCTTGAGAAGCTGAAAACTTTTCATTACTCAAGGTTTATCTTCATCCCATCCTTTTTGCATCGCTCCTATTGGACGTTAAACATAACTGCAATTCCTTACTGTCGGGCCAGCTATTGCTCGATCATCTGAAAACTTAACTGAAAAAATTTATTCGTCTCCCGCTTTAATTCTCCTCTCAAGCACTCCCCATGTCACCCTTAATAATTCTTCCGCATGCTTGTAAAAAAGTTCTGGCGATAACGGACAAACCTTACTCCCCTCCCCTCACTGCCCATTCCTTTGCCTACCACTTATCTATCACCCTATTGAAACCGTGGCCATTGGTCTTCTGGTATCTCGACTAAGTTTATTATTTAATTCTCTTTTAATTCTTCTCCCATCTCCGTATTAACGTTAATACATTTTCTTCTCTGTTACAATTCTTCTCTAATTTTCCAACCTCATAAAATTTCCGGTGACAGATGGCTTCTTAATGATTATCTTTCAGTTAACCATTTTTAATGTTTGCTTTACCTCTCCAGCTGTACCCACTTTTCCTCAACCGTTCGTTTCCCCTTAACAGGTAGATTTTTAGGAATTTTCCTCGTATTCCTTCCTTTTCACTCCATTTAGGGCTCCAAAATTCATGATATTGCTTCTAATAACTCTTTTGAATTTTTAACTAAATTTAACAACAACTAAAGTATGATTCAAATATGCATTCACACCCGGGAAACGGTGTGAGTTTGATGACGCTGTTCCCAAGTTTATGACTAATCACGATGTAGCCTAATGGATACCTACCTTTTTATACCGTCATTTTCCATGTGTAACTACACGTGCAATGGGGTTTAAACCAGGTGTTTATAACACACTTCTTCTTACAAATACACAATTCTACACCATTTCTTCTGCAAAACTCGACAGCTTTCTCTATGCGGTCATATTTAATCCTAAACCGTACCTTCAACCACCCTCCTATCTCTCCCTTCGCCTGCTACCACCTTTCAATCCCCCACCACTATTGTTTCAATACCTGTAAATTCCAGAGTATTTCTTCTCATTAACCATCTACTGCTTATGGTTAAAGTGTATCGTCTCCTTCCGTGGTTGGCTTTCCAGGCATTCGACGGCTATGTAGAGTCGGGTGTCGAGTTAAACTTCATATCTTGTTGATGGGATACTGCTCGTTAAACAGAAATGGTACTGTGGGTTAAGAATGGGGCCACCTCGGGTAAAAATAGGGCCGTTAAAATATACATGCAAGTGCACACAAGCAAGGGTGTATAATAAATCAAATATCAAGTAGGTTTTAAATATAGCTGTAGGTATTAAAATAAGGGAAAATATGTAGGAAAATTAGCAAAAGAAGAGGAAAGATGAATAATAGTAATAAAGTTTTAACTCGAGAACAATCGAGCTCTGCAAATCGATAAGTCCTCAGGGGTCAATTTGAATTTACTATCAGAAAAACGTTTTTCAAAAACGTCATTGATGACACAAAAATTAACTATCAATACGACATCATGCCATTGAGTCTGGGGTGCGTTTTGAGGTTAAATAATTATTATGTGGGTATAAGTGGTCTTTAAAATAAAGGTAGGTACTGGGTGCCCTCTGAAAACTCATTGAAATATTTAAGGTCTTCTGAAAAAATAACAAATAATACTGACAAAAAAACTGGCGAAGTTATCGGCTAACTATCATAACGCCTACAGCTCCACATAATTTATTTTCTATTTCCAGAAATCAATAATCCCTATCCACTGCATCCTTTCCTTCCGTCTCTTTCTCTTTTATAATTCCCTAGTGTTTTACCTTTCATGTACGTGAAAGACGCCCTACGCTTCACAAACCCTTCCATGTCATTTCCCGGCATTCTGAGAATTTCTCGTATAGGACACCAGACACCATCATGATGGCTACCAGAGCATGTAGCATATATAGATGAATAAAATTCTTCTTTTCCCCACATCCTAATTCCCCTTCTCCATTCTGCTTTCCTTCCGTTCAGCTTTCCTATGCCATGTTTTCCCAAACCCGTCTCATAAGCGTCCAATATATACTCAACCTTTACCTCCAAAGGAAAAGTTTATAAGTCACACCACTAATTCTACGTTCAAAGTAAAAGGTCTTCACTAATCATTCCCTTACATTCGTACTCAATGTTCCGGAAAATCAAATCCCGAGCTTCGCCACCCAATAGAATTAAATGCGAGTCATCGAAATGAAACTACCCATCACGTCAATCTATGAAAGAAAACTCTATCAGATATAGTATAAAATTCAAAGAAACAGAATCTCCCTCAAAAAGTTCAGTGGAGCGGTCTTCAACTTAATAAAGTACGCAGATTTGAATAGCATTATCGAGCATGGACTAAGCGTAGTTAACTTCAGAGCGCATGACTTCCGATAGGTATGGGGAGGTAAGTCTTACAATCTCTCGTCGACAAACGGCTAACCAACTGCTGGAATTCTCGCTCGAAAGCTAGGTTGACGCGATATTTCAGATTAAACCTTCCCGCAGTATCTTTCCAAATCAATCAACACTAAGGTTGGTCTGAAAGGCAAGGGTATCCATCGGTGTGTGAAATTCTCAAATCCTAGGGTATGGGGGACCAGTTCCTTTCCCAGCATCGCCTAAGGTTTCCCAGAAAGATCTGGTAACCATAAATCACACAACTTGGGTGAGGCCTACGGTGCTCAGAGAAGTCACGCGAAATCAAGCCCGGGCCATCCGGTTGAAATTAAATTAAAACGAAATTAATTCAGACTAAATGAACATGAAATTTAAAGCAAATATTATTTACAATTTTATA
>LYUA01000184.1:244462-281426 GCA_002093875.1 Calopteryx splendens
AGGCAGGAGAAGTGGATGCGGGGAGTGCTAAGTGGTGATGGATTGCTGAAGAAGTTGATAGAGGGTAGAATGTTGGGTAAGCGAGAGAGAGGGAGGAAAAGATTACGCATGTTGGACGGGATGAAGGGAGGCAGGAAGTATGCAGAAATGAAGAAAAGGTTAATTTAAGACGGTGTCCCCAGAAACCTATCTTAACCGGTAGATTACCAATAAAAAAGTGGGTGAATTCGAAGAGAGGCTAAAAGTTTGGTACTTTTAGCCTCTAGAGTGAAGTATGGCCAGAGGAATTTGTTAGATCAGTTTTAATCCCCATTCCAAAGAAAGGAAAATCAGCTGTATATGAGGACTATAGGACAATTAGTTTGATTTCTCACGCAGCAAAGGCAGTAATCAGGATCATCAATAATATACAGGTTTGAAACATATAGAACCTTTGGTCGTTGGCCCTTTAATATTTTTATTAGTACCCCAATGTTGACCTTTATGTGTAATCATGTATGAGTCGCAAGTACCTTATTCTAGTCAAGTCTCACTTAGAACATGCCTCTATGTAAGATCCTCACGAAGCTGGTTTAATTTCCGGATTAGATCGCGTTCAGTGAAGAGAAGATAGTTTTGTAAAACAATGTTATGAAAAATTTATTAGAGTTACTGGATTATAAAAAGGAACTAAAATTGACCCATATATTACAAACAAGTTAATTTTCTGAGGATGAAAAAAATGCTTTACTAACCCCATCGTTATACGGTAGACATCACGAAAATAAGATTAGACAAGTAAACTGCAGAATGGATAATTTAAAATATATTTTTCCATGGAATAATAAAGGATAAAAAGAAATGCTAAAAAAAGCGCAAATGAAATAAAATTTTATTCCAAATAGCCAAGTAAACATTCTCAATATTTCCTCTTTAGTTGCAACCCCTACTAGCGACTCGTTTTCGCATGCGAAGAGTACTATTTTGTACTTCCCTTTTTGTTTCTTAATTATAAACTTATATCATTTGGTTTATTATGGAATTATTTTTTTATCATTTCCTTACATTATTTGGTTTATTTAATATTGATCTTATTTGGTTTCTAACATTAGGGCATTGTATTATTTGAAGGAGCCTGTCTGGTGTGGGTACGCCACAGCCATATACCATAGTGGGTTGCAAGGCACTATAAAGATGTAGATGAATGTAATCTATTGATTGCAATATGATATGTATAATATTACTTACAACCCAATTACCAAGCTATTTGTAAAGGAATGGCTAGATATTACGAGCATACGGTATCTTTGGAAACTAAAATTAAAATAAGAAATAAATAAAAGCTAATGTTATTTATATACTATACGTAAAAGGTAACTTTAAATTACGTCTAATGAGAACCAGTATTTTTAACTATAAATAAATTAAAATAGAAAATTTTCATGATGATTCGCACAAGTAATCAACTTTCCAAAAGCTGTGAAATAAGTTAAAAGCGAACCCAATTACTCTTTTTGGAAATCCTAATTCATAATTACAACAACAATTCTCTTGGGTAGTACTTGCGATGAAAATTGTTTCTTACGCTTAGAAAAATATCCTTGTTGAAGAGTATTTTATCTTTTATTAATCACTCTTTTATACAAATGATCCTTAAAAAAAGTTTCAAAATGAATAGTTCAAGTATTTAGCATTGAGTTCAAATATAATTGCAACACTTTAGACGAAATATCACTCGAAAAAAGGTTAACAACTAAAAGCACCCAGAACCAAAAAATATTTAACTATGAACGGTATTGGATTACACAAGCATATGAGTAAAAATTTGCAATTTTTACAATATTTTCAAGATTTCTGCTCTTTTGTGAGAGCAAATTAAAAATAATTGACTCTATTTTTATCGCTTCAGTTACCATTACAAGATAGATCAAATTTAATGATTGTACCTATCGTACATTTCCGGAGCATTTTCCTTATCCCTTCCGATAATCTCATTCAATGCGTGCCAATTTCATGAGACTGGGTGAACCACAAAGGATCAAGAGGGTTCGAGTAATTGACTTACGAGCTCCGATTTTTTTCCGGCACATCTATGCCCGCGGAAAATGCCATTGCTTTTCGCTGTCAGTTCGCACTTTATGGTCCCCGATATCAATGTTCCATCGCTTTCCTGGACTACACCAGGTTCTCGCTTTACGAGGTCAACTGATCAATTCTTCATTTCTCGAGGAATCCCCAAGAGACCCACCACGGAGCTGTGTCCACAGGCATCACGGGAATTTTTTTCCTCTCCGTCCTGCAAACTTCGTCGTCCCGCGCTGGCAGTGTCTAAAAAAAATAGACGAGAAAGGGAGCCCCATCTCTTTTCTTCGCCTTACTCGGTCGTTTAACATGACCACTGGATGGCGCTGGTTGGAATCCCTCTCTTCGCTCTTTCCTTCCATGTCCTCCACTCTCTTCAGTTTACCGACCCTCCACTTTTGTACTCTCCGTCTTTTGTCCGGCATGTTAAGGGGAATGGAACCCGCATATTCATATCTTGAGTCTCCGGCTGCGTGGGAACGCAGGAGGGCCTTGATGCTTCCTTCCTGTCCACTTTGATCCCCACTTTAGGGGTCCCCTCCCTTCCCATTGAGGTAGTAGGTGGGATATGCCATCAGGGACCCATCTGATTTAAAGGATTCGGAACGTGTCCTTCGGGGAGAAAAACGGCGACGCCTTCAAAGTATCCGCGACGATGCCCCACAGTGGCAGCGCTGACGCCTATGAGTTCCAATATGAGAGAATTCCTTCGGGCTGACTCGACAATTTATTTAATGAGTTCAAGGTTAGAGAGATGGAGTTCAAACACTGGACTTCATCCTTTGACGATGGAGAGATTAATGAAACTATGAAATGTCAGTATGAGAGAGAAATGGATTCCTTAATGGCGAGTTATTTTTAAATGAACTTGAACGAGTATTTATTCTATATAAATTTAATATTTGGAATATCCAAGCTATATTATTTTTAATATGATTTTTTCTTCAGTAAAATAATACTTTCTGCACAAGTTCATTTTGTTAAAATATTAATTTAAATATAAAAAAGTATTAATTTAAAAGGAGACGTGGTTGTAGAGCGTTGAGCCACTAACCTGTGAGCTCGGGTTCGATTCCGGGCTACACCTCTGGGCACCCTTAGCTTCACCAAAGCTATGCAAATTTTTGGGTACCAGATCATCTTTGGAAACCGTAGGTGGCACACTGAAAATAACTGCCCCCACTTTATTATATTAGGTGATCTCTACCTCCACCTACTAACCGACCTTCGGGTTGATAACTGTGAATTTTTGGTGGTACTAATTTAAAACCTCAGTTTTTAGCTACATATATTTGAGAACCTAAAGAACACACTTCCAGACGACAAAATATCAAAGGTCAGTTGGCACTTGATTAAGAAAAAAGACAGCAATAAACATTTACAATGGAGAAATAAGCATTACCATTAAAAAAATAAAATTATCACATAAATAAATAGGTAATTAATCAAATCCTGATCAAAGATACTTCTCCAAAAAAGGACTACCTAATTTCAGACAGGTGCTGTTAAAATGCTACTATTAAAATGTCGTATCATGACGTCGAATGATAACGATAATCGATAACCTCTAAAATAATTCTATGATAGATAACGACCACATATCGTGGGAATAACTTTGACTTCAATATTACTACATTTCATTTTCATACTGTTCACAATACTTACTAAAATTCTTTTCTTCCCTTAAAGAAGTCTGTTTTTAATGTGCTTTTAAAATACAAACACCAATATTTTTTCATTTTTAAATATATATGAAACACAAAAATCCAAAGAACAACTTTAAATACTGGCACGATGCGATTCACCGTTCCGTGAAATAGTTCGTTTTATATTTATTAAAGAATGAAAATTGTAAACTTCCACAAAAAGTAGCCGGAATTAGTAAATTTTATCTATATTTTCTTTAAAAACTTACTTTTTCTGATTGAATATGGCTAGGAACCAATTGGTGGAAGGATTAACACTCAAAGGTACAGTATACGCGAACTTCGCCCTTTGAAAAAGTACAAGCAGCACTTGTGCGTGACTAACGGAAATTCACTGTAGGTAAATTTCATTCCTGATGAATATTTTGAATTTGCATGAGATATGAATGATTTTTGAAATATCCTATTAAGGCGGAAACCGATAGATCGGGCCATTAAATGTAATAGAAAATTCGAAATATGAAATTCAAATATGCTTACTACTTTACGACTGATAGCATGTTCATAAATTATCTCATTGCTTTTTTTACAAAATTGGGGTCATAATACATTAACTTTGCTTGGGAATTATATGTTATATTCATTCACGGATTAAGCTAATCCAGTCCCAGCGTAAAGGTTTTGGAAAATCCATGTTTTTCTATATTACTTTCACCATTTGGTTTGTTCTGGAGGTCTTATGTTGGTAATCTTCCACCTGTTCCACATACTCTTTCTATATTTTCCTATTGTGTATTATGTTTTCGGTAATGTCCTGCATTTCAAATTATTTCTCAATATCTATTTCCATTAGCCTTTCTCGTCCAGTGTCCCTCTTCTTGCTTGTCATTTTATCTTTGTCGTATTAGTTATATTCTGTTCCTCACTGGACATTTGATACTTGTTCCAGATTATGATTATATTTTTTCCCATTTTCAGCATTATACTGTGGTGATAAAGGCTTCAGAACATATAAAGTTGGAAAAAAGACCTTTTGAGAGTTTTTAAAAAGCAACAACTTATTTATCAGCAAATATTAGAACACGGTCATCATTTTTTATGTAATTTTTCTTCCAATATTAGCAGTGATTTCTAGAGCAGTTCTATTATTGTCGGAATCATTTAAACAAATTTTAAGTAATATTTAGGATAAGCTACATCCTTGTCTCTTGATTTATTTTTATTCCTTCTGGTTCATTCTTTTCTGCGTAATAATTACATTGTTATACAGACTTTTGATGCTCAATTACAAATATTCTGAACATTTTCTATTATCCATTATATATGCGTATTAATTTTTTTAAACTCGACAATATTTCATAAGATATTTATTGAAACGTAGTTAGACTGTCGAAAGAAATGTGTTGCGATGATTTTAAGCGAATGAGGAAAAATGTGAGGCACAATCGACCTGAGACGTGGGTGAACAGAGACTGGATGCTGTACCAAGACCATGCACGCACATCACTCGTTACCAGGAAGGTCGATTAAAAAACTAAAGGGCCACTGTCCACTTCTCTTTCCATTAACTTGACCTAGGAAACTCCAGTTTATACCTATACCCAAAATGACACTTCATTTGAAAGGGCACACTTTTTTGGCTCCATTAACGGGATGTGAGGAGAATAAGTAGCAAGTAATGAAACCGATACAGTCGAATGAAAATGAGTGAATGACTGAACGTTCTGCACACAAACCCAAAGTGAATGTTTTGAAGTTGGAGGTGCAAATTTAGGAGTTAGCATTATGTCTTTACGAGCAGGTTATTCGGAAAATTTGGGTAGCACATCTTATTTATTGGGTACCAGGAATTGTATAATCAGACTAAGAACACTGGAGTTAACTAAAAAGAAACAGATTCATCAGGGTAGGGTTTTCAGCGATTGCAAAAATATGATCTTAAGGTAGGAAAACGTACATCCAATATCAAGAAAATTCCGTCCGATAAGGCAGGAGATTAGAGACAGAAGATGAAAAATAAAGTGCCATTTTTGTATTTAAAAACTTCACAATGGTATTTTTCTATGGATTTATTATAACATGAAAGAGCGTACTTTAAACTATTTTTCGAAAAAAATTTCTCTGTTGTCAAATCAATTTTTATTTTTTTTAATGTTTAAGCCAGTTGAAAATCCCCAACAACTGTGGAATACGGTCTGATATCCGACTTCTGATTGCAATAAAGCTCAAACCATCTCATCAAGCTCATTCATCGCGTGAATGATGGAATGGTTAGAAAGTCGGTTTGCTAGTTCAACGAAGGCAAAACAAATATGTACGATGAACCAAGGAGTGGGTGGCCTTTTGTTGTCAAAGAAGGTCAGGGAAATAGATAAAAAAAGTTTGCGGTAATCGGCGTTCCACGATTTCCTTTTCACTCGATGAATTTCCCAAAATTTGCAGAGGGCTCGTCATTATTCAAGAGGGGTTATTTGCCATAATTGGCGGTGCCATTCTTTGAAGAATGAATCAACAAACTAGTCTTCAGATACGAAAAACCCCTCAACAATAGCTTAAATTGTCGAAACATAGTTAAAGGTATGTTCTTTCATGTAAAATAAATTCTACCTAAAACACCACGCTTGAAATGTATTAAAAAAAAACGGAACTTGTGTTTTGAACGCACCTCGTATGTCACGGTTTATTTGTATCGACTAGTCATATGTAGAACATATTTTAAGTACATAAATATGGAACTGAATGATCTATGCACATAAAATTATTGAAATCGGTAAAAATAGATCCAGACGTGTTTTATCTGGCCAGATATAAACAATAACAATAGCAATTTGTCAAATTATTCCAAAATTCTTTTAAAATACAGAACTTTAAAAAATGATGGCTAGCGACGTAGCTTAGCAAACGACGCCTTTTCCATGATAAAAAGATCTAGAAATTATATTCTCTCCTGGTCTCGAGTGGTTCGCAGATATGTCTTATTCTCTTAACCACTCAGTTTGTGCCCTTCAAGAAATATTTCCGCTACATGAGATGTTGCCAAATAATTTTTAAATTTACCACACTATTCTTCAAGTATTTCTGAGCCTTTAAACAACACATCAAAATTGAAAAATCAAAGAAGTGCCAAAGGAGCTGGTTTTAACTTTAAATGTTTAAACTTTAAAGGCTCTGGTTTAAGCTTTAAAATTCCTCTTCCGGAAATTAAGTTTGGGATATTTTTAAAAAATCTCAATTGACTCTATATGATAAGAGAGTTTCATTTTTTCATATCCGGAAATCGGTAGATTATATCGTGCCTTCCCTTGAAATAGTCTGAACACTAATTCATTGTGCAGGAGGAGAGTTATGCTGGTCAAACGAAATTATATTTAAGCGTCTCAAACATTATCGTGGTGTTCTCTGAGGTTTGACAATTGAACAGAAAATATTTCCGTGCTGAAACTATAAATATATTAATAAGATGCCTAGCTTTTAGTATTTGAAACAAAAAAAATACGACTGATTAAGTATGGACGAGAAATTGATACTCAAAATATTTTAAAGTCATGAAAAATCCTCGAGAATAAACAATATTTCTGAATCTCACACGTCAGGATTTTCTGCGATAGCATCAAGTGAATTGCGTATTTCGTTGATGTAAGAATTCATATGCTTTCTTGATCAACGTGCTATTTTAAGCCATTTAGTTTCGGAAATATTTTCTTCATCTCTGTGCCTTGTGCTGCTGTTCTTTTAGTGTTTTATATAACAATCGCTCATACACGGAGAGTGTGGTGAAACATATTCTGCACTGTTTTAAAACTTCGGAACATTGCAACATAACCTAATTCAGTTTATAATCATAGCGGTGCACGAGTATTTCTGGAAGGATTTTTTCCCGCACTATCTTTAGAAGGACACACTATTCAAGTGCCAAATGCCATAGTTACATATATTATTACCACTAATAATTATCTTCAAATTACCTTAATTTTCATAGGAATTCTATTAAAATACCACAAAAAGAAAGAATATCGGTAGCACACCTAACTGAACCTCTGGGACTCGTGCATGAGGTACCTTGAGCAAATTATGAGTGGAAGCCCAAAGAAACAAAGGGTTGTCCGCAAAATTTTGCAGAGAGAAGTCGACCACCGAATTCAGACCCACAATACCATAATTGCCGAGATGGCCAATTTTTTTGCTTTGGCCATTTCGGTGGGAGCCAAGCGAGCTCTGCCGTTCTCCATCGTTTCCGCTCCTCGTTTAAAGAGGTGTATCTCATCTGGATGAATGCCAGCGCGCGTACGCTGTGCTCCAAATTTTCCATTTATGTCTTTATTCTTGTTGGCGTATTTCACGCGGCTCCCGCTAAAAACGGAAGCCTTTCCCCCGCCAGTCGCTTTTACGCCCACCTCTCCATCCCTCTCTTTCATCCTTTAGCACAACACCCTTCCACAACTAACGCCTCCCTTCTTACGCTCTAACAACCCCCCGCCTTCCCTCCCCTCTCTCTCTCCCTTCCCTTCTCTGATCCCCCTCCCACTTCCCCGCACACTGAGTGCTACCTCTCCCTCTCTATACACCTCCTCCTAATCTTCCAACCTGCTCCCGCCTGACCTCCGCCGCCCTCTTAAATCCACACTCTTGGAACAACTCCATTCTCCACATTTAATGTTTTGTAAAACCGCTTGATGGCGCTCCTAAATCAAATTTCCTCCCTACCCCCCCCCTCTCTCTCTCTATAGCTTTCACTATTAGAAATGGCATTGCTTTCGCTTACCCCCGTTCCCCCAACAGTGCCGCCCCTGCTTTCGACCTGATCTCTTCCCTTTCTCGGACCTCATACATTACAAGGCCTACTTTTGGACACCTTAGCCGAGCTCAATTGCTTATCCAAAACCACTTACACCTGTGGTCTTGAAAGTTAGCCAGTTCAAAATCATAAAAATTATACCCAGTCGTAGATACTGCTATGCAATGGCACCCGAGATCGTTCGGATGGTAATCGCAATTAAATGGATTAATGGGGTTCATGGAAGAACATTTTCATTCAAAGCATTTATATGCTATTCTTTAAAATGTTATAATATTAAAATTATGGCCAACTGGAACTCGGGGGCATGCAGCGTAGAGCTATCCGTTTATAAAGCAATACCACTTATGATTATTTTTGATATGATGCATTGAAATTTATAATGCAATCTTCAGAGGGGAATATCGAAAGCATTATTCAAAAAGGCACATCTACAAATATGATTGAAATGAGGGGTAGGAGGACATAATTTCCAATGGGCGACATCATTGAAATGTTTGAGTTTTTTTCCATATCTTGTAAGTTCCACCTCGGTGCGTTACTGACACTTGGTGCGTGCAAACACTCCAAGACGCACTCGTAATAATTTTACTCCATACCCAAAAACCCTCGATGTATTTGGAAAAAATTAAAAATTCTAACCTAATTTTAAATTTAATTATTCAAAGTTTGGAAAATAAACTTTGCTTTTTCTATTGGTCAATCACAAAGATTAAATAATTTCTTTTTTTATTATATAATTTCTCAATTCATTCGATTGCTATCAACATCTGGAGTTGGAGAGTGATCGGTTAGGGTTATCAATAACGATGCTCAGTAATTGGAGTAAGTGGAGCAAGAAATGATAACGGTGTAAATAAGCAATCATTTTCAAGCTTCATGTATTCCTCAAAGATAGTTCTTAATAGGGTTTTGATATATCTGTTTTCTTACCCAAGGAGTCTGTTAAAAAAGTGAAAGGCACAAATATATTGGAGGAAAATTTCACGGAGGCATATCAGTCAAGAGCCGTAACTACCTAAATGACCTTCTGGCAGTTTTAATGAGGACACGGACTTCATCTTTTATCCACCCATTAATGAAGTTTCAAAGATTTTCGATGTCGCTTCCTACGACTATATTTCTCTTCCGTTTTAGATTTTCGCCAGTATATATCACAAATGTTAACTACTTTCCGTCGTTATTTTTTTATTTTGTAGCTTATTTGCTGTCAGATTCTAAGAATTCTAATTCCATTATTTATGTTTAACATCTTTAATACAGAAAATGTTCATTTATCCGAAACTAAAACTAGGAACACTTCAGCATGATAAATGTGGCAATTTGTATTATGATAGTTAAAATGTGGCCTACCCAAGAATTCAATTATGTAAAAATAAATAAGTATTTAATGATGCTTTATGCTCATAATAATTTAAATTAGACTGCTATATGTTTGTGCATGTGAGGATAAAATGAATTATTAGTTCCAAAAATCTATTTTATAGAAGTAAAACATTATCCCAAAAAGAAGACTTCAGTATTGAGCTCGATGTTATAGCATAAGTAACCATAATTGGAAGGAATGCATGAAACCTAGAACCCAATAAGGACCAAACCTTTCCTCCTTTTAGTCCATTCCTTTATCTCGAATTTGTAAACCAAAACAAGAATGAAACACCCCTCCAAACCCCCATTACGCTCGCGTCTCCCTCAGCCCACCCTTTCCCTCCTGCTGATACGAATTATATTCAGAACCCCGGTCAGGTTCGGATGACTCAAACTTCCTATTCGGCATCTCTCCCTCACATCTCTAACTCCCAGCCGGTTCTCCTTCAACACATCCATCATAAGAAAAATATACCAAGTGTATATTCCCCATTACTACACAAACAGTGCAATTAAAGTTTCGTGGCTATTAAATGAAACATTGGAGAATATTTAAGTCCATAGAAGTGGAAAAAAACCAGCCATTAAATTAGGATGATCCTTAAAGTAAAGCTTTCAATTACCGTACTTTACTTTGAATAATACTTTTTTAAAGCTCAATATCAACAAAATGGTTTAACACCAAGCCCTTAAAATAGGATATGAAATGCATGTCTGTCAAATTTGAATACAATGAATACACTTGACTTAATTTAAATAGGACTCATATGGAACGGATTTGGAGATGCCACTTGACAAATATATATTTTACACATAAATTGGGCGTTAGAGAAAATATCAGTGAAACACTGATCATTTGTGGCATGATCAGTGTTTCACTGATATTTTTTCTAACGAACAATATTATCCCAATTCAATAAATGATCATATCAATTTCATAGCATGAAAATAGATTGCTATAAACCGAGAGATATTCATCGTACGCCGTACTTATATATTGATAAAAAAACATTTTAGGCCTTCAACTAGATTTTTTTTGCGGTGTGGTTTATCAGAGGTGATAAATTACATCACGTAAGATACAATCCAATGATTCAAGCGGAGATCTCATGTCAGCAGGAGTGGGACATGCCACGGGAAAATGTCTATGAATACGAGAATAAAAGCATGGTCCAGTGCACACCAAACAATTGCCTTTTGAAAAAATATCATGGGGAAAATAAATGAATGACTATTGCTACGAGAAGAGCTGTACATTTGCGTTTTATAAAAACCGAGTATCATATCTCACATGCACGAGACCACGATCACTCTCTCATCTATCAATCCAATATTCCCTCCTTCCAGTCACCCCTTCCTTATTTTGCACAATATGTCTTCATTTTTCACAGTTAAGGCATTTCTTATTTTCTAACACCAATGGTCTACGCCACAACAAAAGATTTAATTCCCGATTGTTTTGGACTTTTCCGGATATGTGGACTCAGGAGAAATTCTCGTTTATCGCCGGTTTTTCCAATTTACGCATTCAACTTGAAGCATTCTCTCCTGTGCATTCCACTATTTTTGTCGGGTAGAGTCATAAAAAACTTCCAATAACAATTGATATCCTAAGGTTTGGAAGAGAACTTGAAAAGACAGTTCTGCAGGTTTTTCTTTCCTTTAAGCCTATAACATTGTCAGCGGAAAAGCAAGGAAGAAAACTTCTAATATGCTTTGAAGACATTACCATGAAAAAGAGACTTGTACCAAATAACCTTAAAAAATAGTGAAGGAAAAAAAGAAACCCGGTTCAAGTTCTGAACAAAATAAACCGGTAAACATTTTTTCATCTACTTTTGCAAAGAATTGACTCCTTTTAATTTCACCAAAACGGAAACATCAGTTACTTATCCCAGAAAGGTGATTACTCTGTTGTTCACCATAATTTTGGTGAACGATCATCTAAAGAAATATCATAAGCCAAATAATTTACTAGAACACCGTCAGGAGTTGGACAGAATTTATAGGTCAAGTGGTGCAGGATTAAAATAAAATATTTGGACCTGTGATTATTTTACCTTCTATATGTAGAATGACAGCCCACGTACCTTTTATTGAGTTAAATCCAACAAGGAATATTCAATAAAAATAATTTTTATTATTTTCAGGCTGTGCGTAGCATATATTTCAATGTATGTAATAGTTTTTTTGAGATATTTGCAAAGTGAAACAGTAGATTAATGCATTATTACGGATGGAATTTTTTCCTAAAAGCGTTATAATTAAATTTTAATTAAACAGGATTTATGCATCTATAAAGTCTGGGTTGAATTCTTCAATTAAAAAAAAACTCAAAGAGTCTATTATATCGCTTGTTCATCAAATAAGTTGATTTCTTTCATGCTATAATATTGCGATCACGTTACGAGTAAAGCCATTATCACCAAATATTTTGTGCCACATAATTAAACAAAGACGGTGGTATTGAACTATTTAAAGTAATGATTGTTAATAAATAATTACAATAAATAGTTATTCAATAACTACAGGAGTTCTTCGAAAACATTTCTTGTACGAGATAGCGGAGTAGAAAATTTGTAGCGAGTATTCGTTAGTGCAGTTCTGTAACGTAGACGATCAAAATTTTAAGAAACTGCCAAGGATTAAGCCTTAGTTTTAATTAATATCTTCTAAGGGGTCATAAATATAGAAGAGAGGTATACTTTTCAGCAAAAATAAAAAACATTCAAACAAATACCTAGGATAAGATGATATAATGGCGATCCCTTGATAAAATAATTCACTAATTTAATTCTATCAATATTTATCAATTATAATACTACTGCAAAGCTCATCCATGCACTAAATTCCCATTATTGGCCTCCATAGTAACTTATTGTTAGATATAGAGTTTGAACTTTTGAAGAAATCCTCCGTCTCTCCTTAGTGTGCGTGCGTGAAGAAAAGCGCGAGAAAAGGATGCAATCGTTAGCCCGGATTATTAAAATGGGATTATTAAAAATATCTAATTCCCGGACGAGTTTTAGAAGTGTGACGACATGCTTGTTTAAAAAAAGCGAAAAAAATCAGCATCATTCGGTAAGAAACAATAAGTGATATTTTTTTTAATTCACTCAAAAGAGGTTGGAATAAAATAAAAATTTAAAAACCCGGAGAAGAGAGAGAGATGGATGCGAAAGGAAAATGAAAGTCAAAAGGCATCTTACAATCGAAACAATTGATAGAGGGGGAGATCTCTTCCAAGTTACCATCTCCGCCGGAAAATTTCTCGTTTCCTTTTTCCCAATTTATGAGGTCGGATCTCCTCAAATTTCCAGCCTCCATCTCAACATCTCAGGTAAAACGACCCAAAAATGTTGTATCTAGCACAGAGATGTCATAAACAAGGCAACGATTCTCTTTAAGATGCTTTTATCACTTCAGCTAAAACACTTTGAGGAAAAAATTATTCCATTGAACATTTTCAATAAAAACTTTATACTAAATGGAAGAGACTGGTTTTTTAAGCTCAGAAATTCATTTATATAAAAAAATCCCCTTAAAAATTGTTAATATTTCCAATTGGTAGAGCCTATCAAACGTGATTTTATTTTCGAAATAACCATGATATATCAAAATGAATTTTGATTTAACGGTATTAAGTAAGTTGATGACGAACAGCCTCCTGCATACAATAACTGAGTATTTTAAGTTCCCGGGGTGTTTAATAAGGTGCTGCAATCAGAACCTAAAACAAATATTTTTTTGTTTGATGTTCATCATTAGATTTAATCCCAGTATTACTGTAAAGGAGTTTGCATTGAAGCATAAGAACCCTAAAAAACCTACCCTAGAAAAAAGTTAATGTTTGTTTTGGACAACAGACACTTTTTCTGTTTCGTCACAATACGCATCATTTAACTGAAATTTCTGAATGGATTTGCATCTCAATTTTGTAGTCAATTAAGTTACAAATAAAGCCGTGTTCCCTTAGAGTATATTAATAAATAAGTAATTAAAAAGATACTTGTTATCCCATAATATATAATAATACATTTCCATCTTTGTTCATACAGTGCGTATTAATTACTACTAATAATTACTACTAATCTGCCAATTAAAAACTGAACAGGAGAGACAACGTGTTTCTTCAGTAATACAAAAACCAGAGTCTCCTTTTTCAAATTTCAAAAATATCAAACTGATATTCTCATTAGTATTGTTTCATACTTTTCCACAAAATATTTTGTTTCAATTTTAAGTTGAACAAAAAAAGGTTATTCAGCGGGTGAAGCATTAATTGGGACACCAGGCACAGAATACCTAGATAATGCAAGCTTAAACTATCGAAACAAAGATTATCCTAGTTACAAAATTAACCTAATTCTTATTAGGAACAAGTTGTTTCTGCGGTGTCCTGGTCAGAGCTGCTCAGCCAATTGGAATTATCCTTTGATCTTGATAAGAACGACGCGATTTTACCCGATTTTGGTGAAACATCCTAATAGGTATACTATAACATATCGTATGTAAAAGCATGGCTGCATAGATGTAAGGATACAAACACTACTATGGTGAGGATGAATAATTTATTTATTGAAATGATCGCTCGGATAATATTTAGAACATGTTTTAAGCATCCAACTTTCTCAATGAATAAAACTTCCCCTAAAAGTAATATTATTTTAATCCGAGGAATTGTTAATTACAGATATTGATTAAGATAGTTGCCCATAATGGATTACATAAATACCATGCATTCTCCGAACAAGTAACCGATATCCATGCCTTAGCGATATTTTAGTTGAAATGCAATGCCTATATCTAATCATGGAGAAAAATCCTTCTACAGGAACATATTATTAGTAATATGCGTTTATAATAGTGCGACATTAAAGTAATGTCGAGGACGCAGTGGAAAAAAAAAATAATAGGTTAACTGATAAAGAGTTTTACGTTTAAAAAGAAAAAATAAATGATTTGCTGGCAGGAGAATAAAATCGGAAAGGTATATTTGACTAGTTATGATTATCAAAAAAAGGCAAAATGAGATGAAAAAATGAATTTAACGGAAGGATAAAAAAATCAATCCTCGGATAACGATCCTTATCGACAACCGAACCAAAAATTTGAATAATGGATAATTATATTTAAGAAGAATAAATCTGATATATTTCCACAAGGATAAACCTTTATTTGATGCTTGAAAAATAATTTTTCTAATAAGGTTCGTACAGTATAAGTATAATCCTTTGATTGAAAGAACTGCAGTTAAAATCAATAATATGTTTTTGCGAAAAAAGTTAATTATGAAAATATGTATTTACTTTAAAAACTTATTTGAAACAATACATTTACAAGATGTATTCAAACATTTAATTATACTCCATCTAACTAGCAGACATGTTGGAATTATATGTATAGTAGAAAAATATTATGTAACCAGTAATTAACAAGTTTAACATTAGGCAAATTTGGAACAATCAAAAAAAGGATTACAAATGCATTAACGAAATATGTAATTATGGCCAAATTTTAAAGGCAAAAAAATGAATAAAATAAATAATAAAGAGAAAATTCATAAATTGAAGATAGAATTTGGATACTTTTCGATGACAAGAGAATCATGTAAAATCCGTGTGGCGATTAACGTTTAGCTTAATTACGCGAATGACGAGTCGACAGCCCAGAACTAACTACTTCGATCAAACAATTTTCATAAATCTTAATAAATTATTCATTTTCACGCTATTTTATGGTTAAAAACTAACCCACTTGAATTTATTTGTTTTTATACAATTAACAAACCTATTGTCTAAATCATAATATAAAACGAAAACTTTCGTCATTAATGTGCCACTAAAAATATAAGTTTATTGAAATATTATTAAATTATTAGAGATATATTATTTGTGTTCAAATAACCTTCGTACAATTATCTAGTTGTTTAAAAAATCAACCATGATAAATTTTCATTCCATTCATAACGATGCAGTCTTAAAAACATTGTGTCATATTTGATTAAATAAACCTAATAAGTATTTTTTTAAATCCGTGAATCAGCAGTAAGTATTTTCAATTTGTTTTCAATAGAAACACATTTTACGGTATAAAAAGCATATAATGTGCATTGAAATCACTAAGATTAATTTCATTGGTTACATTATTTTGCTAGTTTCTTTTTTTATATGCGTAGCATAGGAAAATAGGGACTTGCAAAATATTTCCAGAGAATCGAGATAAGAAAGATGGTAATGATGCCCAAAATATATTATCTATGTTTGTTAAAAAAAAGATTAAACAACAAAAGCAATAAACTATTGTTTGTACCGTAGTACATTTAGTACCTTCTTTAATATTTTATGCATTTCTTTCTTAGCATAAGCTTCAAGATTATAGCATCGAAGGAATTGGAGAATTTTCCGTTAATCTCTGATTAAATATCAACTACTAGACGCATAATCTAATCTTACAACGTTTTTAATTCAATTTCATAAAATGTTTGATATAGTTTTAAAGCTGAAAAAACAAAATTAATAATTTAATTTCTATACTACGCCGGTGCGTGGTCGTACAGAATATTCGAAATAATTTCTGCATTAGTTTTAATCGTATGCAAATATTAGGAACAAATATTGATTTAAAATATTTATTTTGAAAAAACTTGATTACTTCACCTGATTGTCAATGAAAGTAGGTGAGCATTTTAAAGCCAAAATTGATTCATTGATGGTTGCATACAACTTTAAAACTCTACACATGTTAAGGAGATAAACTTTTTGGAAATAATAATTGCAAATGATGAATATTAATAATCTGGAAGAAATCGATCAATGACAATAATTCCTAAACAGGAAGTTGTCATGATTGAATATCATTTTTGTGTAAGTTACCTGTCGTAAATAAATAATCCTAAATACATGAAACTACGAGGAAAAAATAAAAATAGTTTCGTGGAGACACCTTAAAAGGAAAAAAGAAATTCTAAGATTATGCAATGTCTTTTGCCACATTACTTTCAATCAGCAGTAACGTAATAAATACCTTAAGAAAAATATGCCAGGTGATGAAGCTGCAACCAAATTCAATTTCAAACCGGATGTCTGAAATGGGAATTTCTTAAGTTTGCGGTCTTACCATTCCGTTTTCGCAAAGTTGGTTTACATTTCGCCAATAGTAATTTGCTAATGGGTTTGGAAGCCTGCATTTTGAGTTATCACTAGCCACTTTTTTGGTATGAATGTATACATATGATAAGAAAATTAATGACACTAATCTTTTATCACTTAATAAGAACTGCAGCGAATATTTCTACACTTTTTAAAGATCTACGTGGTAATACTGATGTGAAGATTTCATTCCACACCAAAAAAAAACTTCAAAATGGGGGACACGTTCTCCCTAGTTAAGGAAAAAATAGAGACAAAAGAAAATTCAGAAGCAGGTTAGCGTTGCGAGAAAAGGCGACCCATTCCAAAGACAAGAGAATACAACGAATCGACGAAATGGAATGGAATGGAGAATATGTAAATGAAAGGAACGGAAAACAGGCACCCAAAATTTTAGCTTCTGTATGAATTTTCCCACACTCATTGACCAAATTATAGCAACCATCGTTTCCTACTAAAGTGAACAACATAACTAACAAACAAAATAAATGAGACTGATATAAATACCGAATAATGGTGAATAATGCTCTCATTATTCTAGGCATTCGATATATTGCAAGAAATATTTGAATATATAAGTATCTTGAGGTAAGGTCCAACCTCAAGATACTTATATATTGTAATATTAAGGTCGATGTGATAAATGCCGAGGAAATATTTGCCCTTTCGCAGAATAGCTGCAAACATCCATAAAATTCCATTTTCCCGAGTACTATTGTATATCTAACTTATTTACATGATTTTTAACGCCAAATACACCAACGCTATTTACTACCATTTTATTTTCACTATTTACGGCTAACATTTTAGTTTATGGACAGGTAGATAAAATCCCTTTTCTTCCGAGTGGTTTCCCGCTTGGGTCTCCATTCTTTTGGCTACGAACCGTTCCTTCCTAATTTATCCTAAATTCCTCCTCACCTTGTCAGCTCCACTTCATTTTCCCCTTCCTACATTTTACTTTCCCTCCCTAATAATCATAATGAGTTGAATGTAAAGAGAGACACTATGGTCGGAATTCCACCCTAATGAATCCCATGACCCTTCCCCTCATCGTCCGAAACAGGTGGAGAGGGGCGGATTGAGCTGGAATGCTCATTTTCGAAACCTCTCCGCTTTCCCTCGTCCCACAGGTTCCCTCTCCAAGAGATATTTCTGAGAAGTTGCCGGTCCACGGCCGAGGGAACGAACGACCCTCTGACAGGCAGTAGATTGGAGGGATGGGCGCCGAGGAAGAAGTAAGGTGTGCACGTAAGGGGGAGAGAAGGAAAAGGTGAGGGAAGGAGAAATCCGATGACGACAGGAGGGGAGCCGGGCGGAGGGAGGCATCGGACGGGTATTTGAAAAGAAAGAAGAGAGAGAAGATGAGGTGGGGAGGACCGCTTTTTTGAGACCCTTTAAAATTAACTCTCGAATGAATTAATGCCCAAACTTACGGCAACCGAATACAGTCGCCGAGAAAATCCGCTCGCTTTGCCGTGTCGCCTTATCAATTTATCTTGGGCAAAGTTTCCTTTCGGGTTCCGAAGCAGAAATGGGAAGAGGCTCACGCGGCAGTGGGGGAGGAGGATATCGGAGGAGGAAGTATGAGAAGCGCCTGCGAAGGATAATAAGAAGGGAGAAGAAGGTAGTGATAGGATGAACGGCAAGTGCGCCAGGCACTGCCGAAACGGAAGAGGTGGGGGCAAAAGGAAACTCACGCGGTGGTGGCGGTGCTACGCCAAAGAGAGCATTGAGATACGGGGATCGAAAGGAGAGGAAAAGGGAAAGCTTTGCTTTGAAAGGAAATAATCGCCGCCGAGAAGGAGTTGGGCCGCTAACCAGTGGAAAGATAAACAGTGCAGATAATGGAATAATTTGCTAGTTGTGGGAAAGGCTAAGAAGGTGAGTGTTGGGCAGGAGGTCACACGCGTAGAGTGAGAATTCGTACTAGAGAGAACTGATCGAGATTAGCCCTCTCCGAGGATACTCCCCTTTATTGATTCTTGTGCCTCTTTAGACAGAACGTGTTTAACTGAAAGGAGATTAATAGAACGGAGTTGGTAGTTGCGTACCTACATTTAAAAAAATCAGAGCGAGGAAGGAGACAAATGCTCGATACCTTAAGAAGCGATTAGAATGCAAAATGTTAGAAACGCTAACGAAGGCGGTCCATTGCTCCTGCGTGGCATGACAATTTAGGCTTGTATGCAATGATAAGACAGTTCAGTTAATCAATTATTAAACCAAAGAGAGAAATCTGCAAGATATTATATCTAATTTGAATCCAAAATCTACTATCAATGCACATCAAATATTTTATTGTCTCTACAGTAAAATCGCAAAAATTTAGCTGGTTTAATTTTAAATAATTTCAGAATAACGTTTCATTTCTACTTTCATTTAATTTCAAGCAATTATGATTGCAGTAGATGCAGATGTAGATTGCAGTTGATTCATCCATTATTATTAAAAAGAAATGTACACAAACAGAGGACCGGGGTTGTCCAGGTGGAATTTGGTCTGGTAAATTACTAAGAGAAGGCAATATTTATCTTATTTTGAATTGAAATTTATTCTTGAACACTTAAAATGTACCGCACTAAATCAAAATTCAATGAGCATATAAAAGCTTAATAAAATAAAAAGTTAATGAAACATTTTTGATACATTTGGCTCAAATTTCAAGCAGTTGTGTGCTCAATGAATTTCATATTTTTAACTACCAACTATATCTATACTAAATGCATATGAAACTATAGAGAAATAAAAAATGCCGAATATGAAAATACCGAGTTTGGATAAGGTTCTTTCATCGTCTTTTATGCTTCCCTAATATTACGTAAAAATCAGTTAAATCAAATCAAGTAAACCACAATGAAAAAAACTTGGGTTGTAAAATCGCGGAATAAAATTATAATTAGGGAAAATGAAATTACCATTGGGAATTTCATCTGACTGATAATTGGGTTGGAATAAGTTTTTGCTTGACTCGCTGTTGTTATTCCTCAAAGAATAATTTATAGTATGAAGGAATATTACGGTGCCTATTAAATACGCGCCTAATAAATCATAATCCGAAAGCTCTTTGCTTGTAGACTGAATGAATATGCGAACTACATGAAGCCTTATTGAGTTAGCGTTCATTGCTAAAAATAATAGATAGTTAAAACTACTCAAATAGTTCGCTGACACTCGAAAACAGTTTTTTTATGTTCCTAAATATTACTTATAAAAATTGAAAGAAAAGATATAAGCACTATTTTTCCGAAGTAATAGGTTCCCCAGGCGGGTAGAAAGATATCAAAACACCAATTCTCGTGGAAAAACACAGGGATTGAACCCCTGGCATTTCCTTTAGTCGGAAAGTTTGCTACCGAGCACTTCGGAAAAGCTTGAAAAAATATGTGACAGATATGCCTCCACGAAACAAAGGTATTCAACGAAAAAATACATTCATAGCTTCTCGGGAAATTGAAAATCCTCAAATGACAATTAGTCACCAATTATGACCAGTGACGATAATTTTACTTTAATTAATCACAGCTTTAATGCTGCATTGCCGGAAGTATGGTAAAAGCTTTCAAACATCCCAGTATCGTTGTGTTTATTACTTTCAATGTTTGGTGAGTCATAGCCGCTCTTTTTATGACAAAATAAAAATTTTATGCTGTTATGCAAGAATTTTGCAACGGTAACCTTTACAAATACTGTCATAGCATAAGACTACTCATATTATCCATTAATAACTGTATAAAATCGGAATTGTAAATTTAAATACATATTACTACACCTATTCAAAGTTTTTTTTATCACAGCTACTTTAAAAACAACAGAAGAGCTATTTAATTCCCGTAATATGGTGACCCTTGACAATTTTAAGTTCAGATATCAAAATTGGAAAAAATATAAATATTTGCCTCTTGTAAAGCGAAAGTAAAACGTTTTGGCAGCGGATTCTGTTTAGGCGGCGAGCAGAAATTAACCATGTTGTACGAGTCATGGGGACTTTGAGCAAAGAAAATCATCCTTTTACACCAATTCCAAAGTATTAAAACCCTTATTCTCTAAGAAAAATGAACTATAATAAAAAAAACAGATTAACACAATCCTTGTTCATTTGAATGACTGTAGTCACGAATAGTGCAGTCAATTATAAGATATTCGTTTAAATATAGTTTATTGAGAGTAATTCCTCTAATACTAGATTAAGTTTACATTTGAAGCAAAGACTTTTTTGTGGGCATATTCTTTGAACCATCTTCTAATGACCTGGCATCGCTTAAACCCGTTTTACCTTTCGAAAATATGTGTTTACTCGTAGAAGTTTATGCTAATTACGTTTTGCATTTGTATTGCTTATTGATCTCTTACCTCACTATTGTGAGGGAAGAGAACAATAGGACTAATTTTTACTAACTTTTCTGAATCGATTTAATATCAGGACACTATGGCGAAAGGGTATATTGCACTTAATCCTTAATGAATAAGTGACCAAATTAACTATCATCTACCTTTTATTAAAAAATCCACCCTCGAGTATCCGGTAAACATCGGGCTCCGTTGCCGTCATAATGGCCGGGAACCCAGAGGGGAGGATCGTCAGGGGAGCCACTTCCGCCACCGCTGGAAAGTGGTTACCGCGCTGTCTATTCATGCGCACGGAGCAGACGATTGAACCCCAGAAGGACCCCTTCTACGTTCCCACGGCAAGTGCATCCTCCTTTGCCGTGCTGGCCGAGATTCATTAATAGTTTTATGTCCAATGTCCCTTTCACTCCACCGTGCACATCTAAATTTACAGTTAACTACAAAGAGTATCACGGTGCATCTGCCTCAATTTGAACAGCACAGAACAGCATATGACCGTTTTAACATCTCCTTCATATCCATGCTCGTTTTGGCGAGGGCTGAAAACTCGATCACGAACATGGAATGCGCGAGATGGTCGAAGAGAACGACATCAAGATTGGTCACTGACAACTGCCCCGTGGTGGAGAAGGGATAATTCCATCTAATTGTATACTTATCGTTCTCCACAAAGGACTTGATATATCTACGGGCATAGGACAGAATGGGTTGTTGACGCCATACAAATTTGGTAGATGTTAATGTAAAACGGGCAGAGTGACGGTGCGCCCTTGGATGTACGCTGGCCTGACGTAATAACTACTGCCAGTCCACAGGTGACCTCTCGGCGCGCTCTGTCCGTCCGCCACGTTTGGATTAAAAAGGAGACTACGTTACATAAGTGCATTTATCATGGAAAACTGACATGCGACGACGGGCTTCGTCGTCGCATAGTTTTGGACTTCAGACATTCAGAACGCAATAAAGTGAGTGTCAGCTCATGTGTTTGATAGAAACATCCATGCATTGGATCATAAGTAGCAGGCGTCCCTCGTTGAAGGTGATAATGGTGAATAAAATCATTTAGTTCTTTTAAAAACACAATGTTATTGAAAGTATACTGCTAATTACGTGCTAGCGTTGACACCTTGGTAGGCATTTCGTAAAATTCTGTGTGAAAAATAAGGTTTCAACTTCACCATCCACACATTATCTTATCGGTGTGCTCTTTGGGCAAGGTCTTCAACTCGGTAGATACGAGCTTGAGGACATCAGCCTTTTTAGCAACAAGAGGAAAGTGTCACTTATGATTCAGTGGGAGAAATGTTCTAAACCAGACAGAGACCCCGCATTATGCGCTGTCGTTCCTTAAATGCTTTCAACTCCTGCATTAGACGCTAACAAGATTTTATAATAATTACTTTTATCAATTCAATTCCGAAACGGTTTCCATTCCAACGTGTCTCCAACAAGCATCAGATTTTATACCCGTTATATCAACCGGAAGCTCTGAGAGGGTTTTATATACAACTCCTTTTGCCGGTGTATCAACTCTCTCGTACTACAAGGACTCATACATGTCATCAGTGGATCTTCGCTGAGCTCACCTTTGGTGAGCACTACTTACTTTACAAATGAGCTCAGGTCGTTCAAAAATTAACCTGAAAACTAATCGTTGGACAGCATGCAAATCTAGAGCGCACGGTCACGGACCACGATTGCACTATGTGTAATTGAAGATGGATATTTACTCAGCTCATCACCAGTTTCACAGAGAATTAACTTTATATCCAGGAGAAGGAAAGTTACAGGTCTAAGGGGGATTCTGGGAATGGGAATTAGAACAAATACAAATAAAAGGCCAGCAAACCAGAAGAAAAACCCAAAACCATAGTTATTAACAACGCAAAACGTGAAATACTGCGAAAAAAAAATTTGGGAAGCAGTAATACAGCGAACGGAAATTTATCAGTGAATATTTTTACATTCCTCTCTCTCTCTTCACTCACATTTTCTTGGGTCGACGAATATTTCGGAGGGAATTCTTTACAGATAATGCTCTACCTTTCCCTTCACATCATTCAAACCATCTGCCAGTCCATCCGCGTAATTGCAGATTCGCATTCAGACCCTAGGGCTCAATTGACAGGTTCATGGGAAATTTACATCAGACGTTGCCAACAAAGGTTTATTCAGTTTCACTGTGACTTCACTACTGTTGACGATTGTAGAATCATTACGGAGGTTCTGTTTTGAAAACAAATAGCAATCCATTTATGGCTATATTTCAATGGAATTAACTACTTTAATGCATGAATAAGATATTACAATCCACACTCTCTGGAAGGATATATGACGTAACAAAAACAAATATAAGTGAATTTGTTTCATGACATCTTATTTTATTCAAGTTGAGACTGAGAGTTTATTCAATCTATACTGTAGTTAACGATGGTGATAAAAACGACAAATTGGAGCTCCGGTTTATTACGAATCCAGTTCTCTTTCTTGAGTGAGTAAAAATGAATAAATGAGGATTCTACATGTAATATCACCGAGTATTTTACTATAGATAATTGTGTGCAGTTCAAATTTGATATACATACGTTTGCGTTTTGAATGTTCTGAAGCCAACAAAGCGGAAATTTAAAAGTAATGTTATAAAAAAATTATATAAAAGATTTTTCGCTTAGTTCTCTGTGCAAATGAAACCATTCAACCATGTATCAAATAAAGTAACAGTTTGGAGTCGAGTCATACTTAAAAAAAGAAACACAACCATATTTGATAAACCCTTGACAACGTTCATCGGTAAAATTCTAATATTTTAAAATCATACACAGTCAAGTATTTGTAAATTTGGTTGAATGCAGTTATTCATTCTTTCCTAACTGATGCTAATTATCTCACGCCCTGAAATCTCTCATATATTCCACTTTATTTGGAAAAAGTATTTGTCCATTGTCTTCCTTATTAAATCTATCTGCCTGTATTCCCTTCCATTAAGTTCCTAACGAATCCATTTGTATCGCAAGGTGTGCCCTATGCATATGGTTCTTTTTTGCATAGCGCTCCGCACTACGCCCTTCACTATCCCATACGCTCCATCGGTTTCTGTATTTCTATGTGATCTCTCACATTCGCTTCATGTACCAGGTTTTAAAGGGTCTATTCCTCTCTGTTCTTTTGTTATTTTTTTTTCTTTCTCTGCTTTTACTTTTCTGCTTTTAATTGTCTCATTTATGAAGTGCCGAATACCACACGAATGATTTCTTATTCTAGTTTCTTTGCTTTTTACTCTTTGCCCTTCCTAATTTGCTTTTCCCTCTTTGGTATACCTAGTTGCTTCTTTATCATAATCACCTTTTTGGGTCAATTTGAGTTGGATACCAATCGAATTTCTTCATCTCTTATTTCACTACTTCCGAGTTTAAATATTTGATTTCTCATGACCAATCACATTCGTCATATGAGTAATCCTTCTGTTGTGCACTAAAACATTATTGCAATATTTTTTGCATGAATTAATATTAAAGCATATTCCTTTAAATACACTATATAATCATTACTCCTTGATCTTACTTGAACTTTGTCATTTAATTATGAATCAACAATATCTAAAAACATTTGAAGCCTCAATGGTAACCTATATTTCTTTATTCATCACATCTATTATTAATGCTGTACTTAATTGATAAAATGGGAGGTAGATAAGTACTATTCGCCATTCATTACTTCTAACAGAAATAAAAATACAAAGCAGTATTTTCTATTAGTCGTTAGATTTTTTTCATGGTCTACATTTCCGTATTTTTATGTTGGCGTTCCTGTCTCGTCACAGTTATGAAAAACCAGATTCTTAAAAATGGCAAGAAAATAAAAAAAGGACTAATTAATTTGGTGCGACTTATCTACTCAACAAATAAACTCGCAAAGAAAGATAAAATACGAAATCGGATTTCTCGAGACATAATATCCTTACTCACTGAGAAGTTATATTTTGGAGCGTAGTTGACCAAATGGAAACAGCAGGGGTGATACCTAGATCAAGCCATCCATCTTTAAACATTAAATGAAAAATTCCATATTCCATAAGTTTTAAGTATATTCAGCATCACTTCATGGAAATTTAACGACAGTTCTAATGAGAATTTTCTTGATATAGGAATACTAAAATATACTTAAATTTTTTGTAGCATCAGCAAATTTCCTCTCTATATATAACTAAAAGAAGCATTCCTCCCTTACTGATTTAATAACAAGTGAGTAAGCTTAAGAATTCTGGATAAATATAAGAGCATATTTTGGCATTTTTTTAGCCAGATTACCCAGTTGAGGAAACTTAGCACCTCTTAACTTTGATGTTAAATCGTAGAGTTGCAAAATGAGAAAACCACTAAAGATAACGGATCCAATAAAGTAAACGTTAAAGCATATTTGTCATAAAAGTGCATTAAGATTTTAATCCTAAACAGTAACAAATTTTTTCATAAACTTATTTACTAAGCCGCATTTATTACCATCTTAATGTGATAACGATAGTCAAATATTCCCCATAGCAAAATTAAATACAATATTAACTTTATTTATAACAAGTATCTCATTTCCGAGCAGGTTTTAATCATACGGTGAGAAAGTATAACAAGTAGAAAAACTTCAGCCCCATAAACGAGGGAAGTGGCATTATGAAATAAATGTAAAATATATATTACAATATAAAGAAATCGTAGAGTACACACAATAAATTTCATTAGAAATAATAAGTTTATTGAAAAAATACTGAAGTAGATAAAGATACGGTAATATATCAATGTCATTGATCCATGATCACCTAACGGTTTAACTCAAATTTGCCAAAAAAAGATATAAGCCAAAAGCAGAGCTTAATTCATAAGGCGGAAATCGTGAGAAGAAACTTTTATAGAGAGATTTTAGTTATCCTAAGACACAAGAAATATGGAAAAAAATTGCACAAAAATAAAATAATGGAGACGGAAAAACTCTCCCAATGGAAATAATCAGACCTCAGAAGCTTTAATGCACAAAATATCTCTAAAATATGCAAAAATATGCAGAAAATAAAGATCAAAATATGCCATTATATGCTAAAATATGTAAATAAGACACGCAGATATTAAACTCTTCTTGAATGATAATGAAAAAAGGCAAGATTCTCAAATTGTTTAATACATTCACAATTGAAATTTGCGTCAAAAAATAAATTTAAATCAAACTTTTGTTATTATCACATTTATATATGAATGAATAAGGCAAGTGGCAATTGATAGCATCTCTTACTACATAATCACTTTAGTGTTCGCCATTGCTATTAGCTACATGATTGTGAGATATCATAAATCAATAGTTTATCATGTTTCCCACTTTATATTCTTATTCAATTAGTAATTAGAGGCGATAGTATTTTTATAAAACTGAATTTTTTCTTCATTTTTACATATGAGCTATATATTATTAGCAATGATATAAGTACAAATTAAAGCTATGGAGAACTAAAAGTTAATCAATAATATGTACAATGTACTTAGTAATTGCGCGTCTTTTGCTTCCCGAAATTATATAGCCTAGTATTCCAAGAAATTAAGTATTCCATTTATAACTGAACCAAGATAACTGTAACGGCTTAAAATTCAGAATAATAAACGCGTACGGCACGGAAGTAATTTTTTTATCATCGACGGATAACTTTTTTTATAATTCTCCATAGCACCCTCCCGTCATTCAAGTAATATAAGGGGTAATGAGATAGGCATAATCAATCTTCCCTACTTTCTTCTTTATAATGGAGTTATGGCGGACACTTAAGGTGGTGTTTGTGCCCAGGGATGAGTAAAAATTAGTGATTTAAGGTGGAGAAACAGTAGCCGAGTCTAAACTATGTAACTAAAATTTATTTACCATAAAATAAGCTTAAACAAAACTCTTCTCATAGAAAATGAGAGACTTTGCAAAAAATGGTAACTCCGTGTAAAGTAATTCACTATTATAATCAGTCTTCTGCCCAATTCTTCAGTGTTAGAAAATCTTAATTTCAAGCAAAAAATGAAGTGGAAAGAACAGAGACGGAAACTGCTAAAATTTTTTCATATTCTGAACTACTTCTCTCTTTTATTAGTGAAATATTTGTCAAAATAATAATTTATATGAACATTAGATTTTTCGCTCTGTATTTTTCTTATAAATATGCCACAAAAGTGAACTATAGCCTGGTAACGCTGTTCCTTCATTTACTTTGATGCTTATGCTGACCTCCTCCTCACCAATCAAACTAACCTACCCGTTTATTACTCCGGTAACTGATACCGTTAAACGGTTAACTGAAACTTCTTTGCGTAGAGTCCAATTTGTTCGATTTTTTAAATATTTGCCAATGCTACCGTATCATTTCTTAACAGACAAAGTTATTATCGTGGAAGAATACTCCTGTTACGTATTTTCTGAAGGTTGGGTCTTCCTATATACACCTTAACATATTATAATAGAAAAAATTCTTCCAATAACCACCTCGTTGAATTTTTTTCTTTATCCTGCCGTTTTCTAGAGTTTCTTAAAACTTGAAATGACAAGTTTACAGTACATTTATCAAGATTTTCCACATCGTTAGAACCTCAAAAAAGTAAACTTCATTAACTCAAGAATTGGCATTGCATGACTCACATGAATAAAACGAATCTCCATTTGAGGGCTAGCATTTGGAAAAAGCTGGCTACTTTTATTTCACATATGAAATTCAGCTTGCCTTCTCAGCTAAAAAAGATACTTTATTATTTACTCATATTCCAATGAAAACAAGTTTATTTTCAATGCTCTTTCATTGAAAATCCTACGGAAATGGTCCAATAATTTTAGGAAGCCTTTCTGTTCATTAAGCACACAGTAACTAGGCAAAGGATGAAAAATATAAATAATCTCCTGCGGAACGGTTAATTTTAAAGAAGAAAAAAAAGACGCATTTATATATATACAAATTTGAACTTTTCGTGGGAATCTATGTTAAAATATTCAACAATACTGTCAAATGGACGTAAAGTGCGTGTAAACAAAACTATCAAATCATTCCACTATGGATCACAACAGAGAAAACATCACATTATCCTAGAAACTAATTTTTATTGCCTAGATAATTATGATAAAAGGTCGATGCAAAGAAAAAGAAGGCCTAGGACTTAAAAGTAAAGTACACCTAGTTTTACCTACACTACACCCTGCCACACGCCCTAGCGGCGGCTTGCGGGATATCATGAAGATGAAGATGTAGTTTACGTAACTTGCTGTGGTCGGTTCGTATGGCGTTTATCACTATATGTTCCCGCTTTTGCTAAATATGAGATAGGGCGTACCTCCTATTTAGCTAAATTGATTGGAATACGATGCAATTCTAGTTCATTATGATTTGGATTGTGTCTCGGTAAATATTTTATTTATTAACAAAAACTTAGTATTATTATTTTCGCAGAGAAACATTCTCTTCAGCGTATATATACATTATCTTTCTTGGTCTTACAGCTAAGCAGACAGTGTTAAAAAATATCCCACTACAATTTTGCTAGTCGTTATGATTAGTGTGTACTGAAAAATCATTTTCTGTCGACGATGTAACTCTACCTTGGTTGGTCAACGGATGGCAAATGCGCCGGGCATAGTGTATTTTTAATGCAAGAATTATATCGTTCAAATTATTACGACCATTCATGGATAGGTACAAGGTAACTGAATTTCTCCACGATTTTCCCTAACCGATCCAAAATAATGAATTCGAGTATGGTTTTCCAGGTTACTTCCTTTGTTCTCGCCTCCCATTTACATGATTCCCAATTACATTCAAGAATATCAGATAAACTGATTAAATTTCCTATTAGCTGCATGATTTCAGAGTCCAAATTTCAATTAGCGATTCGAAGCCCACCGAGACGGGAAATCCATCTCATAAAGAAAGCGAACATGTATTGCGAAAGTTTAATCCCAGTAATCCCATCTACTTGACATTTACCTTAATACGGTACCTTCCGCTCTTTCAGATGAAGCATGAATTTTTTACCGTCGACAAACCTGTATTCTTTACAAAATTCTTACAATATTAAAGGGTAGTACAGAGCAACGCCAGGGTCATTAAAACGTAAATTCTATAGTTTAAAAATAAAAAATTCGTTCGTGGCTACTCTTACGAAGGCTCCCTTCATAGGAATTAATCCCGAAAACACCGACCGCGTCCTTGATATTCTAACCATGGCCGTTACCCTAACTATCTGGATTGTGCATTCTTATCTTCCCTTCTCATTTCCCTTTCCGTTATATATTTATCTTTTAACCCTATGTCATCGTGTATCTAACATTCCGATTATAATCATCATCATTCCACTATATTCAGAATTTCATTCTCTTCTCCCAAATGCGTTCCCCTTCCTCCCTCTACCTTTCACTGCGTACCTCCAGCTCCACTCGTCTCTCCCTCCCCCCAATCCCCTCTCGCCGTTCCGTTCCTCCTCTCTTCTCCCGGCCACCGCAGCGAGCAACGAAATTTTGACTGGGGCGAGGGTGGCCTCGGACATTGTCCCCTCAAGCGGGACACCACAGGATTTGAGGAGAGGCCACCAAAATCCTTCCGTCGCCCAGCCTCTGCGTGAAGCCTTACCTAATATCCTCAAGGGTTTCGGATGACGCTCTCAAAAGGTGACTCACGGCGAATGCTAAACCCCGCTCCCTGCCGCATTTTTGCTCACTTTACACTTGGATACTCACAGGGTGTCTTTACCACCGAGCATCCAACAAGGCGTCATCATAAGACTACTAGGTACTGAGAAAGGGTCGTCAGTTTCAAGAAATACTTGCAGATAATATTCGCCAAAAACGTTTACTTTTTGAATTTTATCGTTCATTGTTAAAGTGCATCGTTACATATTAGTTTTCGTTGTATAGTGTGTTTTAAATGTTAATAAAAAAGCAAGAATTTTCATTAAATATATCACTAACTTTATCGGTTTGTCGGCACCATTGTCTTTAATAAGGACCGCAAAGTGGCGGTCAGAATTCTTTCCTTATTTTATGAGTTTATTTCCATGAAAATTGGTATCTTCATGTGATGATTGTTTCCTAAATTCAACCAAAGTCAATGATGACGCATTATTTTAAGGAAAACTATCAACATATCAAAATAAGACACTTGAATAAATCATGAAGATATAATTAAACGATCCACGGTGTTTTCTTACTTTAGTCTGCAAAATCACATTTCAGTAATTATTTAAGTTTTAATTGCACTTTCTGCAAACATTTTTATTTCCAAATTCTGCGAGCACATAGATGCCGACGCAAGCAGTACCAAAATCACCAACGGGGTCTTGGTACCTCTATTTAAAAGGCAGAGTGAATGCGGTATCAAGGTTATTTGTGAAAACAATACCAATTACACCTAAATATTAAAATAAAACTTTTAATTTAATTTATTCCCATTTCCTTCCTGAATTCAACTGATTTCCACCACCACCGCCATAGAAGCGCGCCCTCAGCCAGCATAGGTACGCCAACGTCCGCGTTGTATGTTCAACAACACTATCACTCACGAGGGTGATGGAATTAATGTTGTATTTGATGAAAGGCCTGACACTCCTGCTTCCACTGACTCCGTGTCGCCTCGAGACCAACGCCCAAGGTGGTCAGACTCAGTTTCGCCACAATCCTCGTTATTTGTGTATCGCGGCACAAATTTTTCCACACCACTATCACCGGAAGAGACAGACCCTTTAGCTACCGGATTGAAAATGATAAGTTTCCCGCAGTGCCTCGAGAATTTCAGCCTCTGTGAGTCTCCGTCCGCGAGGCATGTTTATGCAAACGACAGGACAGCACCACCGAAAGCCGAGCCAAAGGGCCAGCAAACGAGTGCTCCGCCCCTCCCACGACTTGTAAAGACACCCGGTGTGGAGCGAGAATCCGACGCGCTAAACGTATAGTTAGCGATTTTCATGGATCGGTTTTTACAGGAACCACAAGACGCATTTTAATGGCAGTTAAAAACACGTCTATATTGCATACAGTTTGAAAAAAAACTAGTAGCATTGCTCAAAATATGTTTCATTAGCATAGCCTTTCAATACTAAGATTGGTAGAGCCATGTCAATTCCCTAACTCTACTCCAGCTCCGTCTTCCTTCTGGCATCCCTCTTTATTTGGTATACATATTTATCCTTTGGTCTCCTCCGTGGGACTTTCCCTTCTATTTTCCCTTCGATTATGTTCTCGACAAGCCGCTGATTTCATCCAAAATGTGACCAAACCATCTGGCTCTTTTTTCCCGTATATGCACTTTGCCTCTTTTGCTCTTTTTTATACTTCTTAATTTACTTTATCCGACCTTTTGATCATCAGCAATCGACTCCAAAATTCTTCTCCACTCTGTTTTTCCTATGGCTCATGTTTCTGACCCGCAGAGTGCCACGCTCCATAAAAATGCTTTGACGTACTCGTTCCTTGCTTGTAACTTCATTTTCTTTGAGCATAGCAGTTGCCTCTTCATCATAAACGCCTTCTTGGCTTGAGTTCTTCTGCGCTTGATTCCCGTCAAGCTTATGGTGCTTTTGAGGTAGGTGAATGATTTCCCTCCTTCTAATTTCCTTCCTCGTAATTGGACGTCTGCTGTCAGTTTCTCTCTTCCGCACACAAGTGTTTTAGTTTTCTTATTGTTGATTTTCAAGTTAAATTCTTAAAGCGTTTCATCCATTGAGTTCAATGATGCCTGTAGGTCTTTTCGATTCTCTGCTATAACGTCCATGTCACCTGCTAAGTGGAGCATGTTAACTTCGCAACCATTTACCTTGATTCCTTTGATCCCACTTCTTGTACTTCTTTTGTTACCTCTCTCAAATATATGTTGAAAAGTACTGGTGACAGCCTGCATTCACTGTCTGACTCCTTTTTTATTCTGGATTATATTTTTCTTCCATCTTTCATCCTTATTCTGGCAACTTGGTCATTGTAGTGTTGATAGATTATTCTTCTGTCGTTGTAATCCATTACAAGTTTTTCGAGCAATTCGATCCTATTGTTCCACTCAACGTTATCAAAGTCCTTCTCTAGGTCTACAAATTCCAAATGTAATGGCTTTTTTGCATGAATCTTTTATTTCACAAGTATCCTTAGGCTGAGAATGGCCATCCTCGTTCCTCTATTCATCCTGAACCCGTATTGGTTCTCGAGCAGGTTGTATTCAATTTTTTATTCGATCCTTCTTCTGATTATTCTGCTGCTTCATGTTACCACCCATCCGAATGGTCAACTTGTAAATATTGTGAATAATAATAATAATTATCTAGGTTTATATTTTTGATGGATGTAACACAAGACTCAACGCTTGGTTCTCCTCAGATTTCTCGGTCCGCTCTTTCTTCGATGTTTACAATCATTAGACTTTACTTTCCATGTCCCTAACCTACATTTATCCATTTTATCTGATGTTCCCATCCCAGTAGTCATTCCCCGGAGATCCGATTGGGGTACAGAAGTTGTATTATATTAAAAAAACACGCATACCATGCATAAGAAATTATAATCGATGCCAAAGCAGTCATCTGCTGGTGAGGTAAGACCTCCGAAAAAATCCCCTGCTCATGTCCCAACGCAGCGAACGTAACGAAGGCGTCCATTGAAGGCACCCGGCAAAGGCAGGTAAAATCGTTTGAACAAAGTTTTTTTTATAAATAGGTAAAAATATTTATGGGTTAATTTATATCTGCCCTCAAAATACAAAAAGTCAAGATACATAGAAATGCCAGCGCTTATCCGACCGAGAGATCGCGTTTCGAAATTGGAAAACCGACAATTGACCAACATTGGTAAAGATGGTGTTAAAGCAAATAAGAGTTAAAGCTTACAATTCTATAAAAAAATTAAACAAGGAAACTCATGAGTTTTAGCCATAGTTCTGCGTTGGCATCAATTTCAGTACTTGCAAAAAAGCAAAATGTTGGTTTTGGCACAAATATGGGTGTTTATAAAAGATATAGTGCCCAAGAACAAACGACAGGAAGAGATTGCATACCCTGTATTCTAATTATGATCGCATTTGATGTTATTATAAAATGTGGTCACATTTTAGGGGCATATTAGGTCATATTTTTTGAATACTTTTCCATCATTTAAAATTCACGAAATCAGCATACTTATTACTTATTTAGGCACATTTTTTTGTCCAAACTTAAACAAATGGTAAGTGCATTTAAAATAGAAATACACTATAGAAAAAGTCTCTATACTGTTGATCTAGTCCATCCTACTCTAGTAAGTCTACTCTAGCCTAGTCTATACCATTAAGTAAGGTTCATGCTATCTTAAAAAAGAACTTAATTAATTAAGAAATTCATATGTTAAGCCCCGTGTATTCAGTGCTAATCCTTAACTTGCATTTAATTTAATTTGATAGTCATAGTTTCTCAGGAAAATATTGATTTACTCTAATCAAATTTTCTTAAAGTGAGAGAAATTTCCCACTGAACGTGAAGAAAATATTCCAATTAGTTCCAACGCCTGTTCAATGCTTGAAAATTATGGTATTAACCTATTTACGTTATGGTCCATCATTATAAAACCTGTATCACAGAATTAATATTTATCGAGGCCATTGCCATTAAAAAAACCGCTGAACATAAGTGGAAAATAATGAGAAATATAACTACAACTAATGGCCCCGTAACGTCTCTTTTCTTGCGGGATCCAGCGGAGCTTCTATTTTCGTGATAAATAAACTCGTTTGAACCTAACAGAGAGGTAACTCGGACCAATTTGCATTAGACTGATTTGTAAGGGTGATCATGGTAATTATACGTAATTATATTAAATGTGTTCGTGGTATAGTAAAAGATCAGTTTTTAGTGATATATTTACACTATTGCATCGGAAATAAGTTCTTTTACTCTAACAAACTTAAAATCAAGAGTGATAAAACGTTGCAATGAGGTTTATTAGTCAAGTAAATTATGTTAGAACCTAGTGAGCGAAGTTTTCAGCAATTTTGTAAACTTCAATCCTGGCGCATGTTATATTTATTTCATCTTTATGGTGAGCCACTACTAATATATTTATTGTTCTGGAGCTATTTTGCGACTCATTACTTTCTGAGGGCATTACTTTCCGTTATTACCATCCATCCATTTTTCTGAGAATAACGATGTTTACTGAGACTAAACAAATTTAAATCAAATCCAACCATATGCATTCAGAAATATGTTTTTATTATTACAAATGAAAATTGACATAAACCTGGAACGATAATTTCTACACTAAATGAAAAATATGACATAATTCGTAAAAAAATATCTCAGGCTTCAGAAATTCCTGCCATGAACAGATCTAAACGGTTGTGGTAACTTTAATAAAAGCTTCTTTTGAAAAAAAAATCGATATTTAGGCCAGGTGATAGGAGCTAAATTTTGTAAGTTCAAAATTTCACCCTGAAACAAACTGTTACTTTTAATTTTAAGTTCCTTTCAGAATGCATACTCTAATAAGTGTCCTTTTTGTTGAGTGAAAATCTTGTATTCGGACCTGAAAAATACTTTTAATTTCTTGTGGAAAATATAGGCATCGCAAAAGTTTACATTAATTGTTGTGTAGAGAGTAGCCCAGATTGTCACAATGTGTAAAAATCTTTGCCTTCAACTCAGCTGTCAAATAATTTTAAAATGACGTAGAAAGACATCCTAGAGTTGTATTTACAACTTTTTCACCATTGAAATGAAAAAATTAAGCATTCCAGGGAACCAACCCTTGATGCCTTTGTGGGCAGAGGGCAAAATCCCTGGTCTTTTTCATGGAGTTCCCCGGCCGTTCAATTTGCGGAGGGCTCCAGAAACTCTTCTTAAGAGTCCCTCTCTCACCCTTTCAACTTTCCCTACGACCCTACCTTCCTCCCCAGTCTACGATGTTAAGGAAGGTACGAGAAAGAGTAGTTCTCGAAGCCATTCTTTAAACGATATGGATTCTTTGTGGAAGTTTGCCGATGAGAACGCGACTTATTTTAAAGCGATTACATATTATTGGCTCTTGAATAGTTTGAAGAGTTATTCATGAAAAATTTCAGTTAGGTTCACATGATTATTAAAACCGCACAAGAGTTATTATAAAGTCAAAAGAAGGATTTAAAAGAGTTAAATATGCGAAGAAAAATGAAGGTTTAGACTAGCTTGATGTATTTTATTGGTGCTCCATTCTATCGTGTCAAATATCAGGGAAAAAGTTACTCGGTAGTGCTTAAGACACGGAACTGAAAAGTCTAGCAAAGGTATTTAATAAGGCATAATACAAAACATTGCCCGCAACTAGATTTAAGCATAGAGGGTTCCCTTTAAAAAACAGTTTTTTTTAAGATGAAATTATTTCAAGCGTGTATTAAATGGCTTATCAAGGAGCATGGGCTATAACATTCTGAAAACTTAGTACAATTTAACTTTGCGATTGCTCTAACAGACAACGATTTGTTTCTTAAAATGCATATAACTGATGACAAACTTAAAATACAACAATAGAAAGATAATTTCATGTCATTTAAAAATTTCTCGCCATTTCCCAGCAATTTTTAAACAACATCTATGTTTGAGGCAGTGTTAAAACTCATTCAAAACACAATTAGTTTTTCTCAGGAAAAATTGGACAAAAACTTATTACATGAAAACGAAGGTTCAAAAAAATGGAGTATCTCTATATTGGGTGCATGCAGCTGGCATTTAGACTTTTCCTGGGAAATGTTTTAATACCAAGATACAGGAAAACGAGGATAACTCTTGGTAAAAATTGGCTTCAATCTTTTAAAATAAAGGTTGCCGTAGTGTTTTCGACGAGAAAAACGGAGGTCATAGCACAAAAGAGGATATTTTGATTGAACCTCTTCTATGTTAATGTACTTAGCATTGATCGTCTATTTTTACTGAGCCAAGGGAAAAATTATACTCGCCCTGTTAATGGTCCATTTAAAATGACCAAATTGCGTCGAAAAATTTGTAGTATCAATTTCAGTTTCTGGTGCTCGCAATTCTAATTTTCCGGTAAAAAATCAGAGTTTACAAACTGAAATGAGTTTCGTAGTCATTTCAGCTTCAGGATATACTGAGAGAAAATGAAATTTGAACAACGCATATTATCTCCATAAACAAAGCCTAAGTGCAGAGGTTTGAATTTTCATGAATTCATTGATTAACTATCTTGAATTTGTGATTGAAATCGTTACATTAAGCAGTTGAGTGTGCGTAAAAGTTTTGCATTAACACCAATTCGCTGTCAGCATGCTATTGCTATCATAGGGCGTCCAAAAATTCCTACGAGTTCGTGAAATTCCTTTAAGAATGAACGCTTCAATTAAAGCATTCCTTATTTTTATTACATATATACATATGTATATTATGGATAAATTTGTCTGTAACCGTAGATATTGAACGCATACAATCGTCGCAGTGCGTGTCTTAAAGTGGCGCACTGCGTGGAAGCCTTATTATTTCGATATATTGCACGGATATATATTACGCAATCGAAAAAACAATTTAATTTTTCTTTAGGCAGACGAAAATAAATATATATATATATATATATATATATATATATATATATATATA
>LYUA01000184.1:282206-299546 GCA_002093875.1 Calopteryx splendens
GTGTGTGTTTCGGGATGCCTGGATGTGGCCGCCTTCAGTCTCTCTCTCGGGGTAGCCACGTGACTATGGGCCCGTCGCTTCACCGTCCTACTCCCACCGGTCTCCGCCGGAATCCCGACTGCTCCGGGGACATCGCCTGCGGCACCCGGAGGGCAGTCGGAGGAGTCTCTGCGACTTCTCGCTGCGTCTCGCCCCTTACGGAAAGTTAAAGAGAGAGTAGACGCTCTCTTCCCGGTCCGCGGAAGTGTCCCTTCGAACTTGTGTGGTTTTTTCTTCTCCAAATCGGATAGCAGAAAAATAATCTAGTTATCCCTTAGGAGCGACTACCAGTGCTTCCCCTGTGTGGAAAAGGTCTTTCTGGCGATTGCCGTTCCGCTTTTGTCGTTTTCCACAGTAAACACCTTGATTGTTCTGAAAAGAAAAAAAAACTATCCTCCACCGCGAGTAACCTAAGTCAACGTCTCGTCTGGGAACTTTTTCTCTTTCTTGCAAGAGGTCAAGGAGGAAGGCAGAGGAGTAAGAGACACACGTCGTCTTACCCACGATTGCTTTATTTGCTTCGTCTTGGTTGTTACGACGGACTTCGCTCGGCCCCGCCCCCACCACCCTTTTCCCACCGTCATCCCCGACATTCCAGCATCCCCGAAGGACACAACCTTTTCCTTCAAGCCAGTGACATCGTACCGTTTCGTCTCCGTCGTCTGATTCGCCGTAAACCTTGTCCTCCCCCGCCGCCCCGTCGGCGGATTAAGAAGAAGCAAGAATCCGGATCCCCCTTATTCCTTCCGCCAACTCCGGAGTTCCTCAGCCCTTCTCCCCCTCCCGGCCTCCCAAGCCACCCCTCCTCCACGGCCTTCCTTCGCCTCCGGGGCGGAATCTCGAAGACGTCCACCAATGTACGTTGTGCAATGGAATGACTGGATGGGGTTGAAGCGTGGGACCGAAAACGTTTCCCGCGGTCCTAGTTTCCGAGAATACAGTGCTGAGTAAAAGAAAAATATCAGTGACAAAGAGTGCAAAGAAACCACCCTCTGTTCAATTCACCCAGTGACTCTCCAAAGAAACAATCAGGAGATCCCATAGAAACAGGCTAAACAACCCTTGGATGGTTTCGTAACATATTTTCATTTATGTGAGTGTGTGTTAACACCTCGTTTCCGTGCGGCGGAAGTCCTCACGAGCCCACAGGTTAGACACGGTAGACAGATATATGCGGTAACTCCTACTGTGAAGGAATGTTTACTGTCAAGAGTGCGGTGACGAAATTGCTCAATGAAAGGCTCAATACAATACAACAACTCTAAAAGAAATTTGATTTTTCGAAGGAAAAATATGATGACATAAAGTGTATTGGGAAAATAAATCAACTAGAAGAAGAAATTCCGAATGGAGGAGTTACATATCAAAGTAAGTTTCTCAATTATTTTTATTGGCTGCTATCCTTGACTTTAGCGTGAATAACAATGTTTGCGTTGAATAATAATGTCTAAGTATCATCTCGCGCATAGTTCATAATTTTTATATCTCATTTCTTAATACTGAGAATTAGTTTTCCCAATTGTTTCATAATATAATACTTAGCATAAGACAACGCGCTATTTAATGACGAAAACCAATTAATTATTTATGAAAGCATTTTACCGTTTCATAGATATTATTATACTCTAACTATTTTTCGTGTTATTTAGATTTTTTAAATAATACAAATAAGAAAGACAAATTTCTGACATGGGAAAAATTATATATACAGAAATATCAATTAAATGTCCTTGAAATTTAAATAAAGCGCGACAAAATTCAGATCCGATAAGGGCAATCTTCAATAAGGGGAACTTAGCGCATCTACTTCAAACAAAAGAGTTCCCTTCAAACAAATTCCAAACATAAGGACGCACAATAAAATTGAAATAATGTTCTTAAGCGATATCTAAAAAAATCACCGCAAAAAAGCAGCAAGAGGAAATGCTGATAGAGGTTACAGTGAGCTAATCCATTAATACATACGGACAGGCTTGTTTATTCCCCAATAGAAGAACTTGTGAACTCTCACTTTACTCGCCTTCTAAGCAAACAAGGACGACCGGTCACAAAAAGGGAGAAGGGTAAATGTAGATCCTGCTCTGGACGCGCTCTCAAACATTTCACGGCTAAGTGGGCTTTTGATACTCACATTTAATAGTGTTAGCATTGGATAGAACCAGAGATGCTATTAAATTCTTAGACAAGAAACAGCTAAATATTATTTTAAAAACCATAATCTAGGTTGAAAATTGAGTATCTTGCTAAACCTGCTAAATTAGAATAGCCAGAAGAAAATTCTTTCGTTTAGACAGAAAACAAGACTTTTCACAATGGTGATCGATCATTTTGTATTTTTTGACTGTATTTTTAATATCCTTAATTGGAAAACATTTAAATTATTTCCACAAAGCACTCCATCTTACCTCAGGAACAACTTGTGTCGCTGACTGAAAGGGATTTTCTTACACTCCGCTTTTTATGCAAAGTTTAGCCTCCAAGTAGACCTCATTCTTCAATGGTCAATTGTAAAAAAATAAGATAAATCCAAAGGAAAAATCTATTCACATTAATAATGTTATTATGATAAAACGGCATTACTAAGCACAGCATTTTTACTTGATTTTAAATATTTCAATTCCAGCTGTAAATATGTCAAAGGACGAAATAACTGTTAGTGATTTTTTAGGGAGAAAGTCACTATTAACATTTATTATATCACTTTCACTGATACAGTATTAGGTGCCACAAAATAAAACTTTTTTCCTCAAGGCAAACACTTTGAAAGAGCTTAAAGAAGATTTTACTTCTCGAAGGTGGATAGAAGCTTTCGTTTTCCCGCTCAGCAAACATTTCAAACAAACCACGGCCAAAACACACACGCAAGCAAACAGCGGCGCCCTCACCTTCGATCTCCAAACCTCACCCAATGTTACCATCGTACCTAAACATTCTCCTTCGCCAGAGAATACTAGGGCTGCGACGCTTAATAGAGGTGCCATTACGTACGTTAATATATAGCGTTCCTTCTTTTCAAAACTTTGATTGAGCCTGAAGCGAACATTTTAATACCCAATCATATATTACAATTCGTTTAGAAAGTGCTCTGTAGTGACGTTTCCTTAATATTTGATGAAATTAGGTATACCTTATCTTAAACAAGACATAAAATTGTAATAAGATAAATAAAATCTATAGCTAATCTTAACAGTCACATAAATATTGAAAAGAGGAACGTTAGATCGCAATTATGTGCTGAGAAATGATAAACTTAGAATGTCACACATCACATAAAAATTCAAACTTCGCTTTCCTGTATCTGTATTATCTGAATTAATAATTCCTGCATTCATTATAAACTAATAATGCAAGAATAATACTTTGGATATTCACCGTATAGCACTCTCAACTAAAATAAGTGTATTAGTTTTTTATATTCGTACATTCAAATTACAAATTTTCACAACTTCATGGATCCTATATGCGTTAAATGAGGCATGTGTTGAGGAGGTGCGTGTCTGTTGCGTGATGTGCTAGAAGGAACGGTAGAAGGACAACCGAAGAGAGGAAGAAGGGGAAGAAATGATTGACGATCTAAAAGGAGAAGGAAGTCATAGGGACTTGAAGAGGAGGGCAGAGGATAGAGAGAGATTGAGGCACCGCGCAAGCAGACAACTTTTGATGATGATGATATGTGACCAGCGGGGACAAAGATGGTCATGGTTGTCTTTAGATGAAACATATTTCATTTTCATTCAGTAAATGTCAACGCTAGAGATCACTTTTCTTTCAAACCTTGCTAATTCTCCCTAAGCCTCCAAAATTCCATAAGCAACATCCGGACGTATCGACACCGGGCGTGGGATATGAGGAACAGCAGGGAAGGTGATGGAACGGAAGGCCGGAACATTCTCCATCTCTTACTCCCTTGTGGGATTCGACTGTTTCCACTGGGCGAGATTTGTTTGGCACACGAGCGGCTACGTGTCGGAAATCTGAAGTGGATCAATTGGTGCGGTCACGATCGAATGAGATTAAGAAAATGACATCAACTCAAAGACTCTAGCAAACATTCCAGAGCGCCTTAATATGTTTCAAGCGATTGCCTCGTGCCCTTGCTCCCCTGCATCTCAGCAACGAAGGCCTACATTAGTTTTTGATAAAGATATTGAAGAAAATTGGGCAGAAGATTGCCTGAAGGACCGATAGTTCTAGTAATACGGTCAATGTTTGCTTCTAATTTACATAAAATATTATAAGACTTGATGATGATTATATGTTTTACATGGGTTTTCAACTTACATGTCGAATAGTGAGTCAATATACTACAAATGAAAAAGAGGAAGTTTCCTCTCGCAACTTTCAATGCATAACATTATAAATATAATTAACCATTTCTTAATGAGATACGGGTAAATGAAAAGAGATGTGGCGACAGTTATATATAAAAGCTCAATTCCAATGTTACCTATTTGAAATCAACCCATACAGAATTTGGCACTGGATACGCATACATCCCATGAAAGGCATTAGAGGGGGAGTAAAATCACGAAAACGGCCGCTACAATCGATTTGTAGCAGATTTTGTTTTTGTCGAAGATTGGTTTAATCAAGCAATTGCTCCACAAGAGGATTAGATATAGGTAAAATGTTTAAAAACGTGAACTCGTAACTGTAATATGAAATAAGATGACTTCCATTGCTTGGATCTAATTCTTCGTTTGCCAGAGAGGCTATTCTTGAGGATTCCACTCCAATTTTACTTTGACCCAAGGGTCGTTTTTTATATAACTTTCAATGACATTTATATTGTTATTGTTCAATGAGAAAAACGTAAGTAGCGATATCGCCAGGGACGTCAGAAGACCAGTTCAAAAAAGTTAAACATTTTAAATGAGAATAACTAGACCTAATAGGTTAATTTAAAAGCACAACTGTGTAATTATCTAATATTTTGGCCGGTTGCGAGCTGTAGCTGTATTCATTTTTTTCTGCGACAACTTCAGTTAAATGACTACCCGCAATACAGGCCTTTTCAAACTGAGAGGGAAAAATTTATTTCTAAATCATGCACAACGGATGACATGCTGTCACGCATTTGTTTGTGTTTCAACATTCATTCAACGTTCATTTACATCAAGAAAATTTTACTTGGTTTAAATATGGTAGAAAATTCAACGCATTAATAATGAGAGAGACGACCATTCATGAATAAGAGGAGGATCAAAGAAACAACAAAGCGTAGAAACCCCAGATAATTAATTGCGTGTCTGTCGTTCTTCTGTCACACCTGATTATAGCCCTCACTCTTGTTCCCATGACGCAATAATCTTCAATGGAACCATTAATGACTATGTAAAGTCTCCAGGGAGGGACACAGATGTCCGGGATAAAAAGGCAGAAGTTAATATTAAATGTTACAGTTACTCTCTAAAGCGATTCCGAAAAAATTATAACAAAGTCAAAATACTTGTATTATTTCTTCTATTCTATTCAGATTCTTTTTAGTTCCATGTGGCTAATTAAATCCTAAAATAGGCAGAAAGGATTTGAATATATTTCATTAGTTATTTTAATTTAAAGTTACTTTAATTTTTAGCTCGATGTAGTTTTAATTATATGTCAAACAAATTCATTTTGCATCACAAATATTCAATAAATACATTTTTAATACATCTGTATTACTGCATAATTTCTGGATATAAATGGAATAATTCTCATGTTTATGCAGAATATTTTTGATAATATATGATAAATTGGAGAAATAATTATATCATAAAGGTAGCTCTTGTCAGTGAAACAAAAGAGTGCTGATAGTCGTATAATGTTTAACAACGGAATACTACAATCCATGAAGCCAAATTCATAAAAAATATTTATTTAGTTTCAGGCGTATCTTTAAGATATCGATATTAATTTATATAAATATATACGTCACTATGCTATGCTATTCTGAGAAAATGTATAAAAAAAACTTCTCTGTGGTTATAAGCTATAAAGGAAAATAAAAATATCGATACGGAAAGGTACTTACTGATGATGTTAGCTGTAATATTGGTTGTATGAACGAAGAACTACTAAATGGAAATAGTTGACGCGGGGGTAAAATGCAATAACCAACATAGAAGCTTTACAAAATGGAATTGACCTAGATAACATGATTGCGCTCCCAAAGCAATAAATACATTCTTTCTAAACTCTTCAAAAGAGTGAAATACTCTATAATCAATACACTAAACAGAACGTTTTATTACTTTCACCTCTATAAATGAGCTGAAGAATTAACTCTTCTTCTAGCTTCAGCATTCTAACTACACATGTGATAAATATTTCACGTAACAACTCACGATTGACGCATAACTCTTTTGTTATAACTTTTAAATAAAACGCATAATCTGTAATTTTCTGAAAGATATCGTGCGGTAAATAGTTCTTTTATCCACGGACTAATTAGCTAATTAATACCTATGAATAGTTGTTCCAGATTGCTGTGAACTGTGAATATAAATGTGAACTACCTTATGAGGTTATTATAAAAGAATATTTGAACAGGCTCTTAAAAAACAATTAATGAAAACTATCGATAAGATTTTGCAAAATCTTTAATTACCTATAACCCGTGAGGAAATTAAATTAAACACCTCCTCAAAACCCTCTAATATTAAAGAATTCGTTATGAAAGAAGACTAGGTGTCATTCTATCTTTTTGTGCATGAAAGACAATTTAAAAGAGTTAAAAGTATTCGGGGTAAACCAAACGTATTTTGTTTATATTTAACTCAGTGACTTTCCTAATTAATATTTCATATACCACAATGCAGAAGTAACCGGCGCGATTTAGCAGTATACAAATTCCGTCACTCATAAGTTTACGCATGTGTTAGATAGGTGAAAGATATCTTTGATAGGTATGCACATGCAATAGGTCTTTTAGGCCCTATTCCAGGAGATTCTTTAATAGATTGAGTACTTTCGATGTGATTTATGAAAAATTGGTTCGGTTCGAAACTTCCCTTCCTTTTATAATCACCCAGTGGTGTTGGGTGCACAGTGACATATTTGTTATGAACGCTGCTGTTAGATAGCATTTTGTTGCGGAAGAGCTACTTGCGATCGAATCTGCAATTACTTACTCAGTCGGTAATAACTGAAACGCATTCTCAACTTCATTTTAGTGTCATTTTTAATATTTAAATATTTTATTTACATTTTAAAAACAATATATTATTATACAAACGAGTTTTGTATAGTTATTTTATTCGAAACTTCCACAGAATGAAAATAAAATAGGCAGTTCGTACATACTCTGCAGGGCCATTTTTGTAATTAAAGCTCAAATACGTTTTCACTGAAATAGTTAATTTAAAGATAATTTACGCCAATTGAGTGTAAAGGTGCCAAAGTATAATGAAAACTACTTAGCATGAAATTCGTATTTTTGAAAAGTAACGTATTTTAACGTTAATAACTTCCGCTATTATTTCCACTGTATGTCACACAAAGGAAGTCTAGTTTATTCTCCTATATCCACTGTTTAATCTGAATAATGTTATTATATGCTCTTAATACCATGGAAAAAGCAGAAAAACAAAGGATCACACTAGAAAAATAAAGGTAGGTTAGTAAGTACATGTACAAGTTAGTAAGTCATTGAAGCTTAAAGCATAAAAGAAGAATTTTCTAAATATACGTTTCTTTTGAGTCTTACAAAAGATATAAAATCATAACTAACTTACACCAGACTCACTGCCAAACAAAAATGGTACTAATTCATACAAAAGTCTTAAAAAGGAATACGAGAACCGGATCGATATTCTTCAAGTGTAAGAGAACAACCAATTGACGATGACGCACTCTGATCCTTGTCCAGCTATTTTAGGTCCTTTTATAAGGTTTTCATTGCTTTGAAGCTCATGGGCAATTCTATTTTTATTCTTCAATGGTTAGCTGTTGACGCCTAGGTCTTGTTTTTAACCTCCGTCAGCTACCTTGCGTAGTCATGCATTTTCCATGACAGTAAAAGCTTTTAAGGGCACTTTATTGAGCTGTAACATGAATACAACCGAGACCACATGTGCCGCAAAATGCGATAACCGATAGGGTGTCCCTGGATGACATCTTGATTCAGTTACAGATGGCATCGTGAAGAAACTTCCAAAAAACAAACTTTTCATCCGACATTAATACATTGTTTAGGAGTTTTTTTAAATTTATTCTAAAGCGTGGCTAAAACGGTACGTACAACCTACCTCCATCTTAATACTGCATTAAATTTATGCATGAAATTGAAGTCATGAAAGCATGAGTTCAAATGAAAACACAGCGTGTAGAAAGTGCAAAACAAAATGATGTATTTATTACTAGAATGACGACGTAATCGCAGAAAAATATCATGTTCTTCTAGGCGACACGTCATTCCCTTCAACTCTGAGAGATCTGGGAAAGCTTAATAGGGTTGAGGGATTCTGGATGGATGGGTCATTCCATCAATTTGTGTTTAAATGCTTTTCCCAAACACATAAAAATTTTCTATGGATTGATAGAGTAGGTCACATTCCTCATTGTTTTCAATTTTTCAAGAATATTACTCCATGACCTGGAGCGTGGATTTCTAAGTCAGGGGAAAAATGTAACCCTAATTGGCTGTTTTAACATTTAATAAACAAACATAAGTCAAATAACGGTTTCAGAATTTATTTTTTTAAAGTATTAATGATAGTTGGAGTTTAGCATCCCAGGAATTTCTTATGCTGGGTGGGATGTGTTCTCTCCGTCATTCCTGGACCCTACGCCATGTTCATGAATATTTGATAGCTTCTGCCATCCTTTGAGTATAAATATTATAGTGTTACATTTATATGTTTTCATTGTTTGAATTTTCCAAGAACCATACTTCGGCATGCAATTGTAAGAACGTTTATTCGCAGAAACAAGGATTTATATATGTTATTAAGTTAGGGGTTCATGAGATTCACAGAGTTATTTTTTCAGCTCATAAAAAATAACTAAATAATATATTCTTACTATTCCTACTAAATAATATATTCCTACTAACTATTAATATATTCAATCCATGCAGCATCCTTAGTGACTATGAGAAATTATGAAACTTTCGCCTGAAAAAATAATCAAATGTCTTCGTGAAAACTGATCCAAGAAACAAATAACTACGCACTAATAAGGAGATACTACGTATACTTCTTCCTAAATTTCAATACAAAAAGTTGCATTAGATATGACATAAAATAATACTTTTACTTGCCATTCACATGAATTGGCTCAACTTTTAATGGGATAATTAAGAAATTTCGGCTATATTCAAGGAAATGAAATAATTGATCGATAGAAACTACGACGCAACGATCAACTCTGGCAATCCACAAGTTAGCCATTAGGAAGTCTAATATTACGCTTCAAAACTCGCTATGTGTAGCAGTTTCACTGTTTAACTACTTCACTCATTTTAAATATTTATTCACATTTTTATTTTAGTCGAAAATTATGCGCTATTTCCATTCATATAATAAATATATAATTTAAAGGGCGAATTTAAAAGAATCCCATGAAAATTGCAATTGGAGTAGCCTTCAGAATCAGATCAGGCAATGTCGGCGGTTTCTTTTCTAAGCACGCGAATCTGTGGAAGAAAATGTCCCGGGGAATGAAATGTGGCCTTTGCTAATGAAAAAATACACTAATTACCTCGACTCTTGTCGCTGGCAAACAGGGTGGTTTAACAATAAATGAAAACTATGTTAATATTTACTATTAATGTTGTTTCTATTTTTTCAATAATTGTGCCATGAAAATAATGTGGAACATGAAATTAAAAATGAACCTCTTTTTAAAGAAAGCAGTCATCAATCCCTGTAATAAATCAAGGAAATATACTAGTATCCAAGAAAAAGTGTTATGGTTTCGGTAATCATTTACAGGGTTACATTTTTTTATTTGGCCCATTAATTAAATGCACTTGATAAACATTTCGTCGAATTTCAGGTCAGATGCTTTAAAAATTAACGTACATTTACTCAATGGATAAAACAATTCAACCCTTTACACTTATTACGGAAACAAAATTTTCCGTGGTTACTAAAATCGATTCACTTCTTGTGCCATTACTGCTCACTACCATTAATCCGTAACTAATGAGTCATGGCCCTATTTCCAAGAGTGAAGACTATTACCTTTATAGGATTGCCTTATCCCCATGTAAAGGGATTTGCGAGAAAGATATTTCATTTCTAATCACGGAAGACTGACTTTCACACTATACCTCTGGACAACTTGCTTTAGAATTTCCAAGCATGAGAGTAAAGCTTACCTTTTACCCGAGCTTATCTCTGACACCAATAACTATTACCATATTTTAGCATTTACGTCTGTTCCGTTACATTGCAAGCCCAAGTTCTCTTCCACCTTCAGGCCTGATACGGCAGATAACTAGGTAATCGAGCGAGGAGATAACGCTAACACGTTGGTATGCTATCTAGAGGTTGGTAGGTACCACATAATAAGCATAAAAATTAGGTCGTAAATGGAGTCATGAGAAAGGAGTCCTCCACAGCTTCTACTTGCAGCTTGTGATTTATCGCCGATATCCTCTGCAATGTGTATTATGATATTTTTTTTTGCTCTCGACCCTGACTATAATGCTGTCTCATCTGATTCACAATAACCGTAAAAGCGTCAAATATATCGTTTCATCGAATAAATTCCCAAATTCTTAAATTTTCCCCAACTACCTTCTTTAAGCACTCTTTCTCCTTTACTTCTAACGTCGTCTAGACTAATGAACGGCCATTCAAAACGGTCTAAGTCAAAATTTAGGGTTCATCAAATTCAAAGGTAATTGGTTACCTAAATCTAAAAATGGTAAGTCACCGTAGAGTGATTTCACTTCATCTTTTCAGGTCAACACGACAAAAAGATACGGTGAGTATTATAATTTTAATTTATTTAGTTGGGGTGAGTATTGGAATTTAATATCTTTTTCGAAATTTGTCGGTGACGAACGCTACATAACATGGAAAAATGACTTAAAGCTTCTAATTTTAACCTTTTACAATAAGCGGAGTAAATGCGAGACAGACGTATATAATTCCTTGATTTACAATATTTCGTTTCTGTAACTTATCTTTTTTTTGCGCGGCAATATCGAACTTTCAATGATTTTTTCCTCTTAGTTTCCCTGCCTTAGTGCCCTGCGTTTAAAGATTTTTATGCCCAGTAATAGGCACTTGATGACTCATAGAATATATAAACTAGATAATACCATTTTCTCTTCCGGACCTTTAAGGAGTATAAGTACCTACTTGTCCATACTAATTCCATTCCATAAAATAAGTATTGGGGATGCAAACCTCGGGGATGTGCAACTGATGTCAATGTAACTGCCATTTTTACGGTAATACTAATATGCAACTCTCATCCTTCAATATGGCAAGTAAATGAACAAAATAAAGTTGTGAGATTCGAGTTGAAATCCATTCTCTCAAGAATCTTTGTCATTATTTTGATTTTGAGCAGTAAATATTCTTTTCTTTACCAATAAAAGTGGGTTTGGTATGATGAATACTAGCTATGTCCTTTCCTATTACATTATATTGTCTTACAGTTAATCAAAGAAGAACTGATGTGTATTCCCCTATGAAGTCTACAAAATGTGCACTCCTTACGTTAGTCTACAAGTACTGGCTAATTTCTCACACCAGTTACTTCCTTTTTCAAAATATTCAAATCATTTTCATCATTTAACGACTAATAAAAGTCAAATTGTAATTGAAAATATTGTAAACTGCATAATATAACTCTTTTCTGATAAATTAGCCATTATTTAATATAAGATCATGGATTTTTCCCATTTCTTCAACAACTGAACTACACCCTAGCGGATATTTGACCGTCCTAAAATAACTCATTAATTATTCGAGTTCCCAATGCCAGCACAAAAAGAACTACCAACATATGCATATTATAATTACCCAGTTATATAATGTATAAGCAATATTACTACTAATGAATTCATTAATACATTTAGTATATTCTCTATTACTCTAATCAGTCTAGCATGATCATGGTCTCTTGCATGATCAACTGTAACATAGCCTTTTTTTTAGAACCTGAAGTAGACTAGCTATATACGCCTGTAACTTTGAAACAACTTTAGGTGATATTGAAACATTAAATGAGAAGTAAAAACATTTGATTTGAGCTGTTTTCAATCAACAACATAGAATATATTTAAATAAATTTCCCTTCAACTTCTCCACCTATTCTCCCTTGTGCCTAACCGCACCAGCGCGTTGCTCCGGCAATTTTCCAGGATAATCCGATTTTCAAGAGCATTTACTACCCATTAAACCACTTTATTATACGTACCACAGTAATCAACCAGAATATTGATTTTGAAAGGTCACAATTAGAATACCCTAAGGTGCACGAAGTCTCACATTCAGAGTAAGGGTGTCACTCCTTTTTCTTTGCAACATTCGGTTTCAATTGAATTTCAGATTTCCGGTTGGATTTTAGATTGCGTTCCCAAAGGCCTCACGCGGGATTTAAACTCCTGACCCTCCGGTCATAACCAAACTCTAATGTAATGCATTAAATAAATTATATTTTTTGGTAAACCGGGAGAAAAAACTAAGCAAACTTCGAAAATAATTTATAATCATGACACTGTAACATTAGCCATTAATCAAATATGTAGCTATTGTACTACTGCCAAAGCAATTTTTCTGTCCCTCGCAAGTATACAATGGGGTGTAAAGATTAAATTTTAAGACCCAGGATTCCGAAATTTAAACAAATCCAACATATATATTCACTCTCTTCCATTCTTAACTCCAAAGGCACTAGTTCTACGAAATTTTGTCTCCCAGACGGAGAAGAGTCTCCCATATGGAGAAGATTTCCGCCCAAATTCAACAAAACCAACTCAATCCAACATCATCAACCACTTCAGTGGAGCTTTTGAAAGCACTCAATGTCTTCAGGACACTCTGTCGCTGGGCTTTCAGGTTTTTGAACCAAGGACCATAGAACGGGATGTACATGATGTCGAAGCGCTTACTAAATTCTCAGAAAATAATAATGGTTGATGAAAATATTAAATATTTGAGATTACACAATTCCACTGTACGTAATGTGTAATTACTGTTTCGATTACTGTCATAAAAAATCTAGATTTATCGTTATAGCGCTGTATCAATTTCACCATCGCGTAGATCATGATTTGCGACGGCAAGTCCACTCTCTTTTTCCGACTAATCTCTCAACATGAGTGTTTGAATAAATATGCAATATGTCTGCTCAATACTAATATTTCTCTATTTGACCAATGGAAAAGTAAATTATATAACCATGGTGACTGCTCTATGGAGGCACCGAAGAAGGATGCGGATGATGAAATCGTATTTGCAGAAATAAAAAAGTTATTTTGACCAAAACATTCCTCCAAAAAATACGGATACGGTGAACCCTAAACCTGTTTCGGGGTTTTATAAGCGTCGCTTACCCGGAAGGATGCTTTACCGCAAACCCATTCTATTATCTCTCGCGGTGCCCATATGTTTAATGTGCTTTAATAAAGACTTTTTGCATGAAGTAACCTCTGTTTTAGATGAAAACTACGAAAAGACTCCATACCAAAAACCTTATTTCCTTATTTAGTCTGGTTTCACTTAGAAAAGGGTTTACCATGAGTTTATCAAGGTAAAAACAGGGGTAAATTAAAGAGACAATATTGAGCACATTCATATTCGAAACGTCATTCATACGCAAATTTATAGCATTATACCCACGAATATACGACTCGTTTAGCGAGAAACAAATCGTGCATACAAATTAATAGCTCCCCTAGCTAAGAAGTTACTAAAGATAAAATTGAAAACTAAGAAAAAAATGTTATTACTGATTCAATAATATTTTTGTTATATTTAGAAAAAAGGTTAGATATTCACTCCATGAAATATGCAATGGCAATCATAAAATCACAGTAATCAACCCAAAGGTCAGTTTGTTAGATGAGGGTGGATCTAACTCAGTGCTAAAGCCCAACGGCGTGTGAAATTCACACATCAGAGTAGGAAGGCCAGTTGATTTCCTTGTGCCGTCTATGATTTCCCAAGATGACCTAGTACCCGAAAAATCACGCTTGGGTGAAGATGAGGGTGCCCAGAGGCGTCACCCGGAATCAAACCCGGGCTCTCCGGCAAAAATCTCAGGGCTCTACCAACTGTCTAGTACCTGACTACCGCGCCCCCGCAATAGTAATATTTATGGATAAAAGCAGTTTGTATTCAATCTGAAGAGTGTGAAAAATTGCATGTGTTTTCCTTGCATTAATTTCAATGTAATATTTATATTGAATGGTTTAAAGCTGAGTTTAACAGGAAAACACAGTTTCACAGGTGCTTCGATACACATCTGAGTTAAATATAAATGCTTCTTTCGGTTTCAATTTTTTTCATTATGGCTTAAAACCTTCGCCATAAGTCTTGACTTTCCTTGCCAATTGTGTTAAAAAATCCACAAAAGACAATCTTAATTGTCAGACAATTTAAAACCATGGATGGACTAAGGTCTCAAAGGCATAGTCAAGTAGTCAAGTCAAGTAGATGTCAAGTAATATATGAGTTTTTAGCGACATGAAATTACATATTCCAATTAGATGATACACATATTTTACTTAAAATCTTGAGGGGTGATGGATATTTACCGCGTTTTTATTTATTTATTCATCTGAATTGCAGTTTAAAAAATGTACCCGATTTTAAGCCAAAGAAAAAAACACTGAGTCAACTCACTACGCACTTCTCTGCCCATGAAAGACTATAACCAAGTGGAAGGATTTTCTCGCTCCAATAACCCCTGGAGTTGTGCTGGCCGAGTCAATCGCCATTACTTCGAGTAGGAATACCTATGCCCCACATAAGGGTACAAAACAGGCAAAAGCTGGTGCTCACAGTTTATATTCCTCAGTGAGACGCATGCAAAGGGGTCAGATCGAAGCGGGCAGGCCTTCGATGATGGACCTAAGGCATTAATCTAATTGCCAAGAGTAAAAATGCCCAAAATGTCGTTCATAAGTAAAAATTTAGTAAAAGTTAAAAAACGTATGATGATTTTCAAGGCATTGACATTTTTTCCGTGAAATCCACAATGTACTTCGTTCAGAGATAAATTTCGTCCGTCAAATGTATGCATAGAAAATGAGAACCATTAATATCTTGAGACGATCTCGTGATGCAAAAAAACAATGCCGCGTCCACCACATTTATTCGCAGTCGCAGGACAGGTTTTACAGGAAGCAAAAAATGAAATTTACCACGTTTGATCAAGCATTCATTACTCAATAGCACTTCTTTGAAAAACAAGCGAAATGCAAATAATAAGAATGACACGAACACCACACTCTGCACATAACCCGAAAACCTTTAGTATCTGCATATTTATCTCTGACCGCCGCAACGACGACTGGCGGTGGCTCCTGCGAGATGTCTTACTCCGAGCTCAGCCGGTGAGAGAGAGGGAGAGAAAGTGGGGGAGGGATGAGACTGGCCGGTCCGCGTCGCATCCTGGATTTTTTTTGACGTCACCGCTGGAGCCACACCACAGCAGATTTGCGATGGGAGAGTAGGTCTGGAAACTAGTCTGCACGGAGTTTCCGCCACTTGAAATAGTTCCGTGCACTTGGACCATATTCATGCACTTGAAGGAGCATACATAAAGGGCACTCCCACTCCTCTGACGCCAGACAGCGACGACAAGTTGAACTGCCCGTTAAAGGAGACGATAAGTTGAGCCTCCCCTTAACGATCCCCGGTGAGAGTCCTGAGGGCCCTTTGATTTTTTTTATGAATAGAGGCCGAAAAACGCGCCACAGTATTCATTATATCTTGCGAATGAAAAGTTATTCCAAGTAATTCTATCGTGAAATTAGAGAATTTTCCTACCACAATAGTTGGAGCAAACAGCATGGAATTTTTGGGGCCCCTAAAACTTATTTCTAAGATTCCATTTGGGTAAAAATGCTAAATTAGTTCCGTAATGATATCTAAGGAAATCCGTCATAGGTGAATTAGCTAAAATATTAGAATCAGTACAGGTTTATATAAGCATTTATCCATGGATACCTTTTGGTCTCCATGACACTGTCCCGATGGTACCAAAATTGGAAACGACTGGCTCCTTTTGGTCCATCAAATGGCATTATTTTTGTTACCACGAGCTGGAGTTAGCTCTAACGTGTAAACGATGAAAACACATGCCAACTTAAAAATTTACACTTCATAGGGGAGTTCGAGTTGTAGATTTATTGACTTATTTTTGGAATGTGGAAAATTCTGACTATCATTTGATTGTCAAATTTATGAAGACAGTAGACTTCATTTTTTGTGTCAAAATTTTGGGGTGATATCGGCGAAGAGCGATAATCAAATAATCTGCTATCCCCTGATTAATCCATATTATGAACCCATCAAAAAAGCATGCGCTTTTTTCAAACTAGTCTTCTTCAGTATTTATATTTATTTTAATTGAGTCAACCTACAAGCCACAATCAAGTATCATGTTAATATTTCAGCAATAGAGCAGCATCTAGGTGATAAATCACACCCTTATTTGTAGGAAGACCTGGGCACTTCCAAATGGCCCACCATTTTTTAATTTGATCAGTAGGTAGGCGGGTGATTTATTCATTCGGAAAATATTATTTCCCGAAATATAATCTTTATAATATTTTTGTCCCTGCAAAATATTTTCTGAATCAATAGAAAATCGTGGGTTAAATGGGAAATTCAAGATTGGGCGTTTTATTCTGCGGCTTTAAAATAAATTAATTTCTTCCTAGAGATGGGAAACATGGGCTAAAATTCCCATAAAAACTTGAAATCTCTTATTGTTAGAGTGTACGAACACTGGATTCTTGATTCTGCAATGAGGGAAATTCGCTCATTGCAGTTTTAGTTAGTTAGATCTAGATCTACAGTCAGTTAGAAATAAATTTTAGGGGCCCCAAAAATTCCATGCTGTTTGCTCCAACTATTGTGGTAGAAAAATACTCTAATTTCACGATAGAAATACTGGGAATAACTTTTCATTCGCAAGATATTATGAATACTGTGGATAAATGAACTAAGAAAGGTTGATCTTTTCCATTACTGCACACAAAAACGGCATCGCGAGCTTTCAGATCAAATTCCTACAGATTTATTTATTTCTACTCACCTACAGATAATTATAGACATATTAATTAACGGAGAAGAAGTATATGTAATTGTGGATGGCGTTACTCTGTGGAACTCCTTCATGATGAGT
>LYUA01000184.1:418173-428228 GCA_002093875.1 Calopteryx splendens
TCATTAAGATGTTTGAGGTAACCTTCTCCCCAAATAATGTCCCATATTGCCAAGTCCATTTACTAAATCTATACAGACCGAGTGTGTTTCATAATTATGCTCTTTCTCTCTTCGATTATTTTCAATGTGAAAATGGCACCCGTACATCATCTTCCCTTTCTAAATCCCGTTTTCTCTTCTGATTGGAGATGATCCGCCACTTTTTACAGTCTATCATTTATTATTCTTGCATACATTTTGTAGGATATATCTATAGAACTTATTCCCCTATATCATTCCATTGTAGTTCCATTGTCCATTCTGTGTAAATTAATTTAAAATTATTTGTAACATTTGTGTTATCAACTAAATGAAGTAAACCACATGAAGAAATTATGTTTCCTGAATGCTGACCGGTAAATAGTACAATAGCTTCAAATACAATCAAGAGTAGCTTCAAATACATTCAACATAAAAAGTATAAATGATTAATCCTAATTTGTTGCATATTGTATTTAAAAAGAGGAAATACTAATAATTATTCGTGGTGGTTTAATTAATATCGGTTATAAGAATTATTACGTCAGGGTTTGGAAGTTTCAAATGAATTTATTTAAAAAACATACCAAAATTTGTTTTATAATAATATCATTTCAAGTTTGTTCAATTAGCCTAACAACTGGAAATTTTTTTAAAAAAGTGGAGAATAGGTGATAATTCAAGCTAAGAAAATTTTGAATTATTGAAAATTTATAAATGTCATAGTGCTCAAAAACAACCTGCAAGATTTCTAAAAAACCAGATTTTGGGAAAGTACCTAACCAAAATATCTATACCCAGGATGCCCACAAAATTATATTTTGTTTGTTAATGGGTTCGTTGTAAAAGAACAACATCGTTCAGTCAATTCAGTCAACCTAAAATGCGAAGATTAGGTACCAAATAATAGTTGCCTCAGGTACAGAAATGGCAAGATTAATAAAAAAAACGTATTTCGTATACCTACCTTTGTCCTAAATCCCTAGTAAATTACAAGGATCGGCAATATTAGGGTGTTTTGAAAGTGTTGATCCTTATGGTTCTTAATTAGTTTCCTCAACTAGCTTAAGTGCAAATTTGGGGTAAATATAATATATTATAACTTACTTTTCTAATAGGGTTTTATTAACAACTTTCTGATAATAATAATTAATTGACATCCATAAGGCTGTTCCGAATTTTTCGATAGCAATCCTTGTGCCATCTTATTCTTATTAAATCAAGATTACCATCTTAAGTGATACCTAAAAAATATTAAGGCTGTAGCAATAATTTGGGATATCCACTTGCAAATTTTCACTGTTGGATGAAATTAACTTGACGCTCTTTTCGAAGAACCAACTTATGAAGCTAATGACCTTTCTTCCATCTTTAACCAAATTCTTTGCCAATCAACTTTCAAATTAGAGGGGAATTCTTTGCATGCCAGAAATTCCACGCCAGGAAAATTTGCAAGAGATTACAGCCTCCCTTAAAAGGATTGAATATTTTGGAAAAAAAGGAATAACAATACAGGCACGGTGAGAGGCATTATTTAAATTCCACTCCACAATTTAAATACCATTTAACCCACACTTTGTTGACTCTTTAGCTCGTTCCTTAGGCTTAAATTGCAGGTGTATCGGAAAAAAATTTCCATCACTAAAAGGATGAACTATTTCATAAGCTATGAATGAATAAGCATGGTTTCCATGGTTACAGTAGTTCACTACGGCCATTACAAGTAAGGACACGATGTCGAAATGAAAGAATCAATACTTTACTCAAATGAAGTAGCGAATGAAAAACTTCGACTCCTCAAAATAATCTATCTTGAAATACTCGTCGAATACTAACATCATTATTTTATACCAAAGGTATACGGCAATTAAAGCAATTTAACAAAACAAAGCTATTGAACTAAATTACTTTATTTTTTATAATTTTCCCGCTCATTAACTACTAACCTCGAGGCACTATATTTTTTTATACTACAACAAGAATTTAAAATGTTGACTCAATATTACAGAAGATTTAATCGAGGGCGGTAATCCCTTGAAATTTTAAGTTTTGTTTCTATAAAATTACGATTTACTATTCATTATTTTATAAAATAGGCAACAGTCAACATCAGAAAAAACCCAAGCATCTTCATCGCAAAATTGCTACCTCATGGAATTCCGATTTAGGGTTTAAGGATGAAATTGGTTATTGATATTGAAATAAAAAAAAAACATTTTTCTTATAAAAAAACTAAATCCCCTCACGTTCCAAAACTTTAATTTTTTTTTCACCTTGAGGTGTAAATATGAGCGTAAACACATTCACGTCATCGACCGCATCCCATGGCACATCGCAGTAAATGGCGCGAAATCGAGAGTTCACAAGCACGGACAATGGAAGAATGATAAAGAAATGGACTGACACAAAATACATGCGTGGTGCGCCTGCACTTATATCGTCAAGGGTTGCGGGCAGAGGGAAACAGAATGGAGATAAGGCGTGTTGGTGCGTGGGGAGGGGGGAGAGAGAGAGAGATACGACACGTAGCCTCATAAACGATGGGGAGGGGACCGAGGAGGAGAAAATGGGGAAAAGAAATGGGTCAAGAGCAGAGCCGATAAGGAATAGGAGGAGGGTGGAGAAAGCGAATAAAGAGTGGGAGAAGTGGGATAGTGAGAGAAATAGACAGTAGGAAAGAACGGGTCACAAGATAAGAAACTAGAACAACGGTGAAGCAGTTGACTCCATTTGACTACCGAGTGCTTCAAGTATAGAAAATATGTATTTTTAATAGAGCAGTAGATTGAGCGGACAGTCATGAAATCAGCTTCATTTTATATGAAAATATATTGCCGCAGGGCATCTTCGGCTTCGGAGAGGCGAATTTAAATAAAGCAAACACGGTAATTCAGTCGACTAACATAAATAAATACTATCATAAGAGATAAACACACTTGATTTTTCCACAATTTTGAGGGAAAGCCTGGTGGGTTTCTCTCTTATGATGAATCGTTTCCACCAAGTGACGGCCGATTGCACTGAGGAAATAAATACTAATAAAATGTGTAATGGGAATGCGTCAGTATGATTCCTAAGAGAGCAAATTTGGACCATAAAACGTTAAAATGAACTGCTCTTTACTTATTAGATGACACTGCAAACAAACTAGTGCAACAAATAAGTACAACACTTGATAATAGTGATCATCAGGTGCTGCCTCGCGAATCCGGCAAGGGAAAGAAAATGAATTAATGTTATCAGGATTTAAAAACTTACATCTGTTATTTTATTTTTCTTGGTCTGGAAATGGGAAGAATAAAGGAATACAGTCAAAAAAATTAATTTAAATTTATAAAATGAAATAGGCCTCAGTTGCTACACACGCATAAATAAAGAATGACGTACCACTAGAGACAATGCTAAGGAGCAGGGTTGCAGGGAGTAGGGTGCACGAAAATGTAATGAAGAAGTGCGGGGGAAACCACAAGCAAGCAGTGTAGAAGGTAACAGATAAGGAAAGAAGAAGTAATGAAGAGCAGAAACGAGACGATGAATAACAATGAATGGGGCCTGCAGTGCACAGGGCACTTCCGGCAGCGAAAGGGAATCGAATGACAGTCAAGAGAATAAAAAAAGCATCGAGTTCGGCGATCACGATTGAGTAGGTTAAGGCTACGACATGATGAAAAAGAGAGAAACTTCTGTAGTAAATTAAGCCGCAAAGAGATAAAGCGAATGGGAGGGAGGGCGGCTGGAGAATGGTAACAAACAGCGGGAATATAAAGGGCAGATGAATACAACGGTAGTAAAGAGCGGAAGTAATAGGAAAAAATCTCTTTTCCAAAGAAGAGATTTAAGCTGAGATTGTGAATCTATGGTTTGAGCGATCTGAAACCCATTACACCTTACTGCTCTTCAGAAAAGTCATTTGCACACTAAGTGGTTCCCCATTAGTTTATACGTTCCTTTTCCAGCTACTTCTCTGTTGAGAGTAACTCAAAGAGTTTTAAATATCAGTAATAGACCATTTACTTATTTATGTTTTCAGAGTCAGCATTCTTAATTTATCCATACCCTATACACATGACATACTCTCAACTTTAAGAAGCACTTTAAATTGATATCTGTATAAAACTGTGGAAATGGAAATAATCAAAGATGGGATATTTTCTGAAAAGGACTACAATAGATTGGAGCACTAGTTTTAAGACTAGTGTTTCACAAAACGAATCTTGTTGACATAGGTTTGTATTGAAGTCTTTTGAATCATTTATCTGCATTGCCCGTTATAGGAATGAATATTATAGATTCATTTGCAACAAACGCACATGAACAGCTCCTAAATATAGACAAAATATCACAGCAATCAACCCGAAGATCGGTTTGGTAGGTGAGGCTAGAGCTCACCCCGTACCAAGCCCAACGGCATGTGAAATTCGCACATAAGTACCCTTGGGTGGCCAATTCCTTTCCCTGTCCCAGGATGACCTGGTACCAGAAAAATGGTACATAGCTTGGATGAAAGTGAGGGTGCCGAGGGACGTCAGCCGGAATCGGAGCCGGGCCCTCCGGTCAGCAGCCCTGCGCTCTAACAACCGGACTACCACGCCCTAAATGTAGATACAGTTGTAGAAATTATTGACCTTGGAGTAATCACCTCTGAACTTTTTTGAGAGCAGATAAAAACTCTAAAACAATATCCTATCTTCAATTATATCATAATTTGATAGTCTAAAGACTTAATAAGTACTTTGTACGATAATTTAAACTTCTATGTCAAAGGATAGGCTGCCTTGACCATTAATTATATTCCCCTCCATTGAAAAAAATCAATAATAATTTGTAATGGGCTCCTTAAAGAAACATATCTATTCAACGGTAGATTGACTCTTTTTCCGTTAGTCTCAAGGGGAAAACAGGCAAGCTTTCACAAACTCGTATTTAGTTTATAGAGTTAAACTCTTATTAGGTTAGATAGACACCGATGATTGACTTATGGTAAATTATGACTATTATAAATTAATGAGCGAGAGGTGTGCAGATGGATAATTAATTTAATATTTAAACGGGAAAAATAACGTTACATCATGGCTGTACGAGTGAATTGAGTTGACATTTGGCAATTTATTTTCTATAATAACATCTTCTCCGGAGAGAGACCATGAAAGAAAAGGTCATAATGAATTGAAGTGAATTTTAAGAAAAGAGAGAAGAGAATATTCATAAAAAGTTGAACTGTAAGCTGATTATAATAGAGATAATTAGCACACAATAAATTAATGTATTGCGTGCATGTAATATAATTCATAACATACTAGGTAGTTAATTCAACCACGGATTTATAATAAAGTGCATAGGTACCAATTGTAGAACAAAGACAACTCAAGAACGCAAGAGCTAACATTTTTTATCACGCGAAAAAATTTCCTCCCAAACGAAGCTTGAGGACCCCCTTAGAAATGTTCTTATTTCGTGAAAAGCATAAACAGGATAAATCACGTGCCTAACAGCTGTGCAATTCAGAAAAATAAGGAAAGAGTAAAGGACCGAGAAAGGCAGGTTACAAGAGGTGATGGAAAAATCCATAACACGAACCGAAAAGAAAACTCGAATGGAGATCGCGCTTGGAAAATGGGGAGGTTGAAATGTTAGAGGAATGCTTCAAAAACAGATTAGTTCGAAATGAAGAAAAAGAGAGGGTGGAGGAAAACAAAAGGCGACAAGAGGGCGGCAGCGGCGTGACACCTTTGGCCCGGCGAGCGGAGGGTCGGAGGAAGGTAGTGACAGGAGCGCATTGCAAGTCAAAGTTCCCATTTGAAGCATGGCAAGCATGAAAACAGGGAAATGGGTGGCCCTTGGGAACGCTGTTTGAAGAAGGCAGAGTGGAGGCATCAAACCGTGGTCCGAATTCCTACGATATGTGCCTTAGGTCAACAAGGGAATAGTGATGTGAAATTAAATTGAGGGAGCTAACAACGTGACAACTACGGACGCTTACACTTTGATTTACGGTGAGGAAAGGTGAGACAAATAACCAAAAAAGTTAACTAAGAATGCGTTCTATCCAAAGGTTAAAAAAAATAAAATCTTCTCTGGCTATGAGTAAAATAGAATAGTTTGGTCCATCTAAGTATATAAGACTATCACGTGATTTACAGGCGATGTTATAACCGCCTAAGTTTTCGCATAAAATTTCCTCCAAGAAAAAGTGCCAAACAACTTGCAAACCACTTCTTCTCTCCCACTTTCGTCGTCCTTTCACTCGATATAGCTCGGAGAAAATGTCATGCAACGACTAAAGGAGTTTTATTGCTATAGTTATCACTTCTGCAGTGGTAAAGGGAACGGCAATCCTTACTTTTGCGAATTAAACTTCCGTGGCATCTTTATTTAAGTTTCCATTTATACTTTCCTTTATTGTTTTTTATTTCCACATTGTTAAATTTGCTCTTCGGTACTCTTCTGTTTTGCTAGCCGTCATGCCTTCAACCCATGCTTACATATTCAACGGATAAATTGAACGAAACCTAACTTCTTTCTCGTAAACATTCTTGTGGCATTTTCAAGCGATGGCAATTGTTAGAAATTTGGCCCGAGTGACAAGGCCTTAACTAATATATTCCCTAACTTGTGGGTTTCTATTTGTTTTGCATTAGAAAAGCGACGATTAATGGTCAATCTTCGCTTTACCTGACTGGTGGATTTATATCACGAAGGAGCAGCAATACATTTCAGCAAAAAATATATTAAATGGGAACTTCATAGCAATTAGCTAAAATAATGCTGACCGAAATAATTTTCAGCTAATTGATAAATGATTTCTTTCCAATCAATTACAAACTATTATGGATTAAATATTCAGTGACTTAGCAATGTTCAAATAAATTTACAGATATGTGGGTCCTACGTGTTTAATTAAATGGAAGATAACTTGTCCATTTTTTCATTATTTGATCATATATATTTATTTTCTATAATTGCAAATGGCTACATCAATAAATTTTGAAAATTTATGACCAAAAACAAAGGGACTTAGGGAATTATAATTAAAGGATTTCCTAAAGGCAAATTAATTGAGAGAGATTGTAATCACGACAAAAATACTTAAATATTCATCCTAACAGAAGAGAACTTAATTACTAGTTTAAATAAATTAACTCGTAAATAATTCACAAATGGAAAACACTCGAATAATTCTCCCCAATATCAAATTACTCCTTCAAACAATTGACAATATCTTCTACAGTATCTCTCGCGAGATTATAAATGATTGCATGAACTCCCTGAAGGATGCAAGATATATTATGAAATTTAAGTCCTACAAAAATGCCACCGTAAAAGCCAAAGGTCTCCTTAAGATAGGAAATCCTCCTAAGTTAAACAATCTACCGTCGCCACAACTTCTCATAAATTTCCAAAAACTTGTGAACGCATCTTTTTTTCACTTTATGAGAAGAGGGTAAATTAGGAATCAGTAAAAAAATAAATTTAAAAGAGAAAGAAAATTAAGGTCAAGAATCAGCATTGAAAAGGATTACCATGACGGGGTATAAGGGAAAGTTTTGGGGTTTTGCGGTTGAAAGAAGCGACCGGAGTGTGGCGTGATTGGGAGGGGGGGTAGAAAAAGAGAGTCATTGGCTGCAAAAGACGGAAGCTAACTTGCGGAGGGGATTGGTCGGATGGTTTGGGACGAGGGGAGGAGGGGGGGGAGATGGCGGAAAAGGTAAAAAGACTATGGAAGGGATCGGAGGAAGGAAAAGGGGGAAAAACTGGAAGGAATCCTGAAGAAAAAGTAGCAGAAGCGAGGGAGCAGCGTGGGTCCTAAGAGGGGGGTGGAAGGTAGAGAGAGACAAAATTTGGAGGCGAATTTAAGGGAGGAATAGGGACGGCGGGAGTGGAGGAGGAGAGAGAGAGAGTCGCAGGTTCGCGTTGGGCCGCGATGGAGGAGAAAATGGATGAGTGAGGGTTTAGAGCAACGGACGAGCGACTGCGAGGCACGTGATGGGGTTTCCGGGGGTGGATAGGGAGGAGGGGAAGGGGTGTGGATGGATAAATAGTGGGCGAAAGAACCGTGGGAGGGTGTGCCTGGGGATTAGCAGGGATGAGGGAGTGGGGAGGGCGGGAGGAGAGAGAATGGAAGAGAAAGACGATTTTGAACAGCGAGGTAGGGATTAGCGGGGGGCGAAGGAAGCGGGCCTGCGGGAAAAGGGAAAGCGATGCGATCCCTGAGGGAGGACTGGAGTTTCTGGAGCGTACGGGAAAGTGATGATAGAAGGAAAAGAGAGAGAGAGAGAGAGACAGATGACGGGGAAGTGGAGAGAGCGAGTGAAAGGGAAGTGGAATGGACGACGAAAAGGTGAATAGGATAGGGAGGGAGAGCAGATGAGAGGGTTGCTTTCCATTTGGGAAAGTGGGAAAAGGGGTGGGGGAAAGAAGAGGGAAATGAGTGAAGACGGAGTTGAAATCACAGGGAGAGAGAAGGTACTGTGAGCATATGATCGGAACTTAAGTAACTGACTGCTGAGAAAAATAACGCATACGTATATACATTCGAAAGAAGAGATTCGAAGGTTAGATTAACAACTAACATTAGAAGAAATCCTTATTAAAGTGAAATCGAGCAGAATAGGGAGAATATGTGATAAAAGAGGCAAAAAGAAGGAGAATAAGAACATTTCTATGCACACAAAATATTGCAATACACCATGAGGCCATGTGGCAGAGGACACTGAGTCACAAGCCTTCAAAATATTTGCGGGTTAATGTGACATTTTTGCAAAAGCAATGGCAGATGCTTAAAAGTTTTTCAATTACAATTAATGGGATGCTTACCCTTTGTTTTTTTGTGATTGTATATTATAAAATAGAAGAACCATTGTTTAAAAACCAAAGACAGGTGGTATTTCCTTCATTTTTTTCTGGGTGGTCTAATCAATCTATCGACATCAATCGAAGATGTTCCTATTATCACAACTGACAGTATGAAGCATTTTGCTGTCACCATTGCATTGGATCTAGGAAAAACATACTTAATATATGCGGGGCCGCCCTGAAGAAAATTATTTTTAAAGTGCATATTTGGATAACAAGCCGATAAAAAAGTGTAAGAGACAAACTATTTCTCTTTTTTAAACCACCAAAAAAAAATATGCATCGAACATATGACAGCCATATCAAAGAGCAAACAAAATACAGAGGAAAGCAAACCGGTTCGTTAAAAACTGTAGTAATGAAAGGATCCTGAGTGCCGCGCAATTAACACAGAGAATGAAGCCAATTAAAGCCAATCCAACCAAAAATTGGACAATGATGACACAATTAGAGAAATAACATGTCAAACCTATTAAATAATTATTTTTTCCCTTGCACGATCCACAAACAAAACACAAGGAGTGGAAAACGCTGACAAAATCATTCTTGCACTCCCTTTCAGACAACCTTTTTTCTTTCATTCCTTGCCACACGCCCTTGTGGGATGCTGTGCGCTGACACTACGCGACCCTGAGGGGACGCCAGAAGAAACAACTTGCCAATAAGGCGAAACTTAAGAAGCAAAGAAAAAATTTAGCATACAAAAGAAAGTTATATGTCCAGAAATCAATTCAAGCATTCGCGTGAGCCGAGAACGCATGCATTAAAGCATTTTTAACTATGGAATAATGGCAAACACGGTTTATATGTTGTATAACCTAATCGCCACAACGTAAGTCAAACCCGTAGATTTACTACTTCAAAATTATAATTAAAGAGTATACGGTTTCAAACAGCCGGTATTGTCGAAAAACCTGTTGCAACTCTATATTAATAAAAAAAATTCCTGAAAAAAAAGGTGCACACACCAGAGGGATGTAGTAACCTAGTGGATAGTATCCAGCGTTCGAGGGGAAGGTTTGGGTTTTATTCCCAATGGCTTTGGACACACACAGCTTCACATTCACTTTCCCTGAGATTTTTCGGTTAGCATATCTTCCTGAGAACTGTAGGTGGCTCACAAACACCACCACACAAGAAAAGGAACTGATCTCCACAAACCCTGATGTGAGAATTCCTAACGT
>LYUA01000184.1:459053-469474 GCA_002093875.1 Calopteryx splendens
GAGCCGGCGAGGATGGACGGTGGAGCGGGAGAGAGAGGCAAAAGGGATGGAGATGGGACGGGAAGACCCGGGGAAAACTCTTGTCGTCATGGGAACGCTTGGGAGCCCTGCCAGAGCAGCCAAAAAGGTGAGGTGGGAGAGGAGACGGGAGATACAGCAGGAGGAGAGAGGGGAGATATGGTGGGGGAGAGCGGGAGGCGGAGAGTGAGGGGAAGGGCGCTCGACGGGCCGCTGTCAGGGTGCGGCGGGAGGGGCTGGTGAGAAGTTGAGGTTGAAAGCAGGGGCTGAAGTGGGAGAGGGTGAGTTGGCGGACGAAACGAGATAGGAAAATGGAGCGAATGGAGGGGTTGGTTTTTGAGGAGCATGAGAGGAAGCGGGGGTGAGCAGAAGGGCTGAAGGAGAAATAGTGGGGCGGGGTTAGGGTAGAGAAAGGAGGACGAAGTTAGGGGTTCGCGGGATGGGAGGAAAAGGGATCATAAAAGGAATGTTCACAAGGTGAAGCATGAAATGCAGATGAGATGGTCCAGAGAAAGCAGATGAGTTGGAGCTTAAAAGAAGTTCACGCTTGTAAGTTCCTGTGCATGTGTACCAAACGGCAAAACCCAACGCCTTGGTGGATGTCCTTGTGTAATGAGGTGACCGGAAATACCTCCGCGAACTGAGTGAATCCTGACGATACTGAGACTAATTCGGAAAGGCATTATATGCTAACCAATTTCATTTTTTCACATGTGAATGGTAAGATTACGAATTGACGCTGGAAAAAAACGTCAGAGGTCTTCTGAAAGGAGGGAAATTATTTGTTAAATGGAAAAGCAAATACTTGTAATAGACAACATATAAATTCTGATTAAAATGTTTCCCAAAATAATTTTTAGAGATCGCGGTCGAGCAGAATAGCAGGAAATTACAATCAAAGGGCTGCAAAGTCCAATCTATTGTTCCTGCGATTAATTTAATTTTCATATTCTTTTCAACTCATTGGTTACTTTTTCGTGAATTGGGTGTTTTCAAGCGTCACTTCGTGGAAACGATTCATATTAAGATTGAAATATTTGGTTTTCCCAAATGAACATTATTATATACAACCTAGGTATCGACTTACAAAGTCAGCATCAGGTGAAGTACAAAAGACGTACATCAGTTTATATACTACCCTCACACCGTATCTCTCCTCCCCCCATCTGTATACTATACAAACTGATATATATCTTCTTTACTTCACTTGATGATGACTTTGTGAGTCGAAACCTAGATCGTATGTAATAAAGTTCATGTGCAAAAACTAAGTGCTTCTATCTCAATTTTCGTGAACTATGTGCAAATCCATTATCGAAAATAATGATGCATATTTAAACAATTTCATCTCATAACCAAACATGACTCATGACAATCTCACAATACCTTGACCATGCTGGCCCATCCTCTTCAGCCTGGTCCTCTCGGAGTGAGAGATAGCTATAATGAATACCATCGGACCGAAAAGTGAGTTGTTACCGGAATTTCATGAGGATTGCCTACCGAATGTTTTCCATTTAGTCACCACGTTGATGTCTTTTTGGATGCCTTTGAAGTTCCCGACCTATAACCTACGTTGCTGATTTACTGTGCATCCACCAATCTACCCGGTGAACCGTGAAACGTGAAGGCCTCAGAGTTGAAGGAAGACACCGGCATGGAATGAAACGGAAGAGAATTTTCGTTGCGAGAGCCTGCGTAAAGCGATATCACGGGCAAGGGAAAAGGGAGTAGAATGGGAAGGGCAATCGCATTAAGTATTATATGGCAGGGGTATTATATGTCAAAAGAGGGAGCGCGGAAGCCGAGTGGTGAAGGCAGATGCAGGCGAAGACCCCGGAAGAGAATGTGTCCCAGCAATAAAGTCCATTGGTGGGTGGATTTGGGTGGTTCATTACATTGAACATTCTTCCGGCAACGAAATGAGATTTAGAACATAAAAAAGAAAAATTGGTAGTACTTTAACCACCATTCTGGTTAATGTTATAAGGGACCTCTAGTTTGGCCAGGTGGAAAAATCAAAGTTTCAATGACAAATATTAATGGAAAAAGTGGGGAAAAGGATATTGAGGATAGGAATGAGGGAAAGGTAAGTATTTAGAAGGGATGGTGAAATAACTCATTGTGCAGTTCCAGTTAAAAAATAATATGCAAATAACTTACTCGGAATACCTATTTTATAATTTTATTCGAAAACTAATAAACCAAAACCAACCCATATTTATGTTATAGCATTTAATTTTAATACTATTGATTGCAATCCATACAATTTATTTCTCCTATATCCTATTAAAATGTATAAATTAGCCTAAGCCTCTTTTTCTGCGAATATTCCGATTACTTTAGGAATAATCGCTGATGCTAACTCACATACCCGCTCACTCTCATCTGAACAGATATCACACAAAAGATTTCCCGAAACTGTCAATATGATTTCGGATCATTCAATGCTTCTTAGAAAAGTGTGCAATTTGTGTGGCATGATATTCGCATAAAATATGAAACCACAGAGTCAATATCAACGCAAGAGAAAACAATTTTTCAATTCCAAGAAAACATCTGGTAATGCGAATCTCGATTGAGTATTTTAAAAATATCAGATGGATGATTCTACTATGGAAATTCGTGTTCCCATAAAGGTAATATTTTGAACTCTCAACTATCAATTCGAGGTTTCATTTATTAAAGCTTAAACTACCACTTTATGCTTCATTATGTGGTTTATGGCTATATGTGTTGCTATACGTGCTGAGAATCATCATATCATTTTTGTGATCCTAATAAAATTGTATGCATACTTGATTGGCAATGAGCACTTAACGGCTCACTGTCGTCCAATATTTAAAAGGCTGAGTATTTGCCCCCCCCCCAGTGTATGTATCTGCTAGCCTTTTTTACTCCTGTGAAGTGTAATTATTTTGATTTTGATAAAAAATGTTATATCTATTACCGTGGCACAGGGGTAATGGAAATTTCCACATGCCGTATGTTAGAACCAAAGGCGTTTCCCTAGGTCCTAACTATATGGGTGAACATGTAAAACATATTGCCCACTGAATTGAAGGAAATTCAATCACCTACAGTTTGTATGAAGTATTTTAAGGATTTTCTATTTGAAAATCTCTTTTATTCTATACACGAATACTTGGTAGTTGAATAAATAAATTTGTATTTTGGTGTTATTTTTGTATTCTATAATTTTTTGAGCGTGTCTTATATCATGTTAACGATTGTTGCTGGATCTTTTGGACAGCAAAATTATTATTAAATTATTATATTTATATTCAATTAAATGCATTTGGCACTCGGATCTTTATTCAATTATAGTATTCAAATGGTCATCCCAAGAACTATGAATAATCCATCTAATTTACTCAGGTATCCTCGGACTCAAGTGAGTACTCCGAGTGATGAGATAATCGCATAATCATGCGATAGTACTTCAAGTTCGTAAGCATTGAAACGAAAACGGAAATGTCCATTCAGGTGGTGATGCATTCTGCCTGATACCTAAGTGGCTATCTAGGTGCCCGTGAATTTATCCAAGTACTCATCTATCAATTCAAGCAATCACTTATTCAACTTGACTCTCGAATACCAAGTAATGAATACACTCCACACACCGGCCGAAACCTACTCTCGAATACGCTCGATATCTACTTTATATGTACTCTATAGTAGGTACATAAAGATTGGGAGATGAATCATCAACGACGTGGTAAATCACAAGGTAATAATCAACGTAGATTATTCTAAAAATAATCCCGACATTAAGAGTGATATTACCGGTACGATTGATAAAATCACTATGAATATTTTTCTAATTTGAACAAGATTAAGCTCTCAAACCTGAAATTTAAATTTTAAAAAATTAGTGAAAATAATAAAACGCTTTGGAAACCCCCTGCTCTACGGATGGTAATAGTGATAGAATATAGGACGTCTCATTTCAGAGTTTCACAAACATATTGTACAAAATTATAACAATGTACATCTAATTTATGGTTAGGGTACGCTCTTCTCCGCCTTTTTTTCTGTTTATTACATATAGAGAAAATTTCTGTTCTTTACAATTATGGAGTGCCACTTAATTTAAATTAAATAGTGGAAAAATAATTTGCCTGGCGAAAAAACAATATATTGCATCACACACGATTCATTAAACGCGACGAATAAGATAACGCACCTGAAATAGTAAGTTATAGAAAATCAACTTCAATTTTAATTTAGGAAATACCATTTGAAAGTCTAATAAAAATGTATTATTATTAAATAGTGAATAAAGTAGGGCATTCCGATCAGTGGACGCAACTGGTGGTTCCACCAGCAATGTTGGTGAGGAGCACGCTCCTCTGCTAGCACCCGAAAAAACATTGAATGAATAAATGAGGAAACATTTTATTATTTTAACAGCACCACTTGGCAATTAAAAATTTACGTCCCATTCCAAAAATGAAGCAAGCACGTTTAAGGAGGTGAGGATAAGGGTTCGAAAGGATGGACGTAAGGGGGTAGAATGGCACATTAAATCAATTTCCCAAACGGAAGCGAGCACCAAAAGGTTTAATGTACCCATCAAAAAAACAACTTGGACGATAAAATGTGGCTTATAATCAATCACATTTGATGCCATAGTTTCCCTACTTTTTAACGAGTGCTGGAAGACGAAAATTGGCGAGAAAGCGCGGGTGCCTCTCAGGCGGAGGTGGAGGATTGTACGGAGATTGCGCCCGCAGACTTACACTCATGAGGGTCTATGAGCGGTTGGTGCCCCGGTGTGTAGGAGACACAATGGGGAGTCGTGGACGGCCGGTAGGGCCGTGGTGGCCTGCAGGGAATATGACGGGAGCGAATGAGGAACACGGAAGGGAGTGGGCGAGGCGGGAAGGGAGATGGAACGGTCGACTGCGAGGCGAGTGCCGAGGGGTGGGCGACAGAGAGAGAAAAGAGGGGTGGGAGTGCGAGGCGAGCAAAAGTAATCACACAAATGGGAATGGTGCAGGAAGAAATAAGGAAAGGACTAAAGCGAAACCTGCGGAATGGACAACCCTTCTGGGAGAAAGGGGGAGAGGAGACATTTTGACATTGAAATAGTGCCTGGGAAAAGGGGGAGAGGCATAGGGCGCAGAGAAATTGATTCGTTCTGTTCTCATCGTAGTCGATGGAAAGAGGAGAGGGAAAGAGAAAGAAAATTATCACATGATCGTGACCAAAGCACGGAATGGGAGTTTTAAAGGTGAAGTCCCGAGGCCACAGGAGATGGAAGCGTAGCTATGAAACCCTTCGTGCGTCTAGCCTGTAAGCCATCATGACGGTATATGCTTTTTGTGGAGTTCAACTTACCCTGGGAGGGCTCGAGTAGAGGAGTAATTGCTAATTAAAGAGATGATTAACATAGACGGTTAATTCCTCGTAAGGTCATGAGTTTTCTTAATGAAATTGAGATTTTGGAACATGGCAGTACCAAAGTGAAAAGAATCATTTCTCAGACAGGCATGCAAACCTTACAATTGCTGGAATTTCAAATGCACGCATATCGCCATTCCTAAAGTAAATCTCATGGCTCTCTACTAAAATAGGCGAAAATATTTTCTAACAGCATTCCCTTATTCATTATTTCTTCATAAAAATAAAAGCCTCTATAAACTTTAATCTTGGTCCAAAAATCACTAATACCCGTTGGGGAACAGATGTTAATTTATTTATTACTCGGCTAACCGCACCGCATGTTTTAAAACACCATTCCAAGTACCTGGGAATTTTGGAATACTCTTAGAGATAAATTAATGAAATCTTTTAAGGCAGAGGTTTAGCGTGATTTAATGAGCAGTTCATCGAAAAAACTATGTACAATGAGCAAGGAGTATATCTCTTTTACATGTTTATATGTTGAATGGTAAACTCTTATTTTTATGGAAAGTGCTATTTCCTGTAATTCATTGAAATAACTACTGGTAATATAATTTATTGTGATGCAATCTGTTTTATCGAAGTTTGGTATTTTCTTCATTTCATACATAATACAAAATTTCAAATCTTATTTCAATTGGAAGAACCTACAGCAAAGCAAAAGCAGAATTACTTATTACTCGCCAGTTCATAATTCTAGGATTGCTTTGTACCATCCATGATGAAGGCCTTCAAAATATTCTCCGCCAGTCTCCATTTTTAATTGTTCTCCGAATAAAAATTTTCCAATTTGTATAAGACATTGACTTCGACTCTATTTAATAGCTTCCGTCACTCCTTAAATCAAGGCCTTCAAGAAAGCTTTCTGCCTTTTAACATGGTCAATTAAATCATTTGGACCTTTCTTCTTGTCTGTATTCCACTAAGCCCATCTCATCTGCCAATCTCCTCATCTACTCTTGAGAGGTCTTCAAAATTAATTCCCTCAAATTGTGAATCTTAAACACTACATTTTTAACCGCAAGTAAGCTTTTTATCTGATTTAATGCCGTTAATTTATTACACCTTAGTAAAAACATAGTTGATAAGTCGTTAGCCTTTATGAATGTTTTGTATTAATACTGTCTTACTATCTGGCTACTTCGTTTTGGAAGAAAGGCTTCCTTGGATGCGCTATTCTTCTTAACATCTCATACTTATTTTGGTGCTAGTGATTCTAATTCAAATAATCAGAATTATTGGACTTCATTCCTATGACAATGTCATCACAAATTTGGTTACTTCTGACTTACGCATTTATAGTAAACACTTTTTCAGTTTCCTGTGCATATAACTTACATATTTGCTATAAGTTTTCAGTAAATCTACATTGTTAGCACATTTATTCTGTGCGTATACTTTAACAGGTTCATCACGTCTAAAGCATACGTACACCACCTTTAATGGTTCTTTATATGGCGTTTATCTATATTTATTCATTTTCACTTATATCTCAAATATTCAAAATAACCATTAAAACTTTAGCAATGAATGCATGAAAAATAAACACTTTTGCAAAGTGAAAAAAGGATAAAAAAATAACAAGAGGAAAGCCCCAAATATAAAACAATCAAATGGACAAACGTAGCACTAGGAGACCACGATTTTTATGATCCCGTATCCAGTTCATAATTCTACTAAATAGTTATTGCAAATGCAACTAATTTTCCATTTGCATTATCAGTCAAAAGAGATATAATATTACTTAAGGAAACTAATATTAAAACAGACCAACGAATCTTAAAGAATTCAACAAAAAGCTCAAAATAAATCCACAGGCTGATGCTCTTAATTGCAGTGGATATCACAAGGACAGGGTTTTTACCAAACAGAACGATCCCAGAGAGAAGAAGGTATTTGGAGATGTGGAGTATATATTACGGGATCAGTAAAGGGAAAAGCATTGAAAGAGTCGCCTGATAGGGGGTGTGGGGGTTTGGAAGTGGAGCCTGGGGAGAGAGAATGGACGAGACGGAGGGAAGAGCAAGAGAATTTCAGCGAGAAAAGCGGATTCGGATGTATAATACCTAATGAAACAAGCGAAGTTAAAAAAAATAACGAGGAAAAGGTATGGAACGTACAATTTAAACGAGACTTTCGGAAGATGGTGAGTAAAAGCAACTGTAATGAACTATTTTTCTTTTGTAGTGATCAGAACTTTGGCCACACGTAGTTATTTGATCAATATACCATTATAGATATAGAACAGGAAGTTACATCAACGCTGCTCATACTGTTTGTAAATCAAATACCTCGACTGAATATAAGAAACACCACGGTTTTTTTCAATCGCGTTACTCACGTCTCAATGCAGTGCAATTAAAAGCAGGCCTAGAAGCTAAACGCGTTCCTACGCAGAAAATGTTATCCTGAAAGTGTTAATATTCTATCAAATGCAAATACATGAATCTACATCAAAGGGCGTGGTATTACTAGAAATGAAATAAATTGCTGGATATGAAACAATTCGTTTTTTCATGGGGTGAAGTTAATATTGAAAATTATATTTGGGTTTATAAATCAGTGACAGAGCAAGAAAACGAAAAAATTCTAATTATCACAATTAAGATCTCCGATAGTGCTGTATAAAGCAAGAGGGAACGACGACGACTGATTTCGCGTGCAGTTTCGAAGCTCGGGGAACGCTGAAACTGAAATCTGAAACAGTGCCTACCATCGGGGAGAGAGAGAGAGATCCACAGCTAATTTCGCCAAAAAATACAAGCGAACGCAGAATGGCCGAGGCAATTGATCCCTCGACTCGAATCACAGCAGCACATTCTGGAGCTCCAATCCTTGCGGATGTGTCGATTAGTTAGACATCTGAACATACTTTTGAGTGACAAATGTTTTCATTGAAATAAATTTCACCTAAATTAATATGGTGCGAAAAGAGTGAGGGAGAAGCGAAATGGGGATACTACGAAAGAAAGGGCATGGAATAAGACGCAAAAGGGAACACAATAAGGAACTAATTCGGCATGAAGAATAAATATTCATGTGCCAGAGGGAAAGTGTGGAAGCGGTGCGAGTGAAGAGGTTTTGAGAGAGGAGGAAGGTGTGTGGAGCGTAAAAAGGGACGTGAAGGAGGAATTGAAGAGGAAGAGAAAGGGCCGATATTTATGTGCATAAAAAAGAAATTTGTATTAAACTAAGAGACAGCAGGGAGGAAATGCGTATAATGGACTGGAAAAGAGTCAAAAAGCATGCGAAACGAAAAGAAATGAATGCGAGATCAATTCAGACCACGACGACGAGAAATTGTCGACGCATAGCCGTATGAGAGATAAAAGGAAGTTCGGGCAAAGCGCAAAAGTAGATGGATATTTATTTTATCATGGAATCGATAATGTAAACCTTTCCCTTCCGTAGAATTTATCTCAACCACAGGTGGAGACAATTATACCCTAATGCTGAAAGAATGGGGGTATGTTTGAATATCATGCAATGATACAAAAATTGAAATGGGAATGGAAAATAAATTGGGGAAAGAGAGAGAAAAAAAATCAGACTGAACCGGTCCATATGTGAAATGGCAGCTTACTAAGAAAGACCCCAGGAACTCTATTATCTCATATTAGAGCGGAATTATGGAGATCCCATCGCCAGTACAACTTGAGACGAAAAGAAGAAAACTAATTATGAACAAGTGTAACTACCAACAACGAATCTTTGTGAGCGCATAGCAAACAAAAAAGAAAGAAATAGATAGTTCCCCGAACATTGAGAAAACAAACGTCAAGCGGACCAGACATGGAGAGCCTCAGTGATAGGAACCCACGAAATTAAGAAGGACCGGCTGAAAAGGGGAAGCAAATAGCCGGTTCACGTTGAATGAGAGACAAATATAGCCGTAGTCTGTTGAAAGAAGGGCGGTAAACTTTCGCCAGATATGCGTATGTGTTTTTGGGTCTGGGAGTCGACCGCGGGGGTGGAGGAGCGTGTATTACGGTTACAATCGGGAAGAGTGTTGTGAACTGTGTCCACTTCTTACTTGTGCGTTAAATAATAAGGCGCATTTATTTCTTTGTTATATATTTATCCTAAATAACATATTATTAGAGCATGTACCTACTTATTTATATGAAGGGAGACGGCCAGGTTCGGAATCGCAACGCATAATCTTACGCTAGGTGACAGATTGACTTTAGGTGAAAGAGCAGGCAGTGAAAGATGCAAAGGGAAGACAAAGAGAGAGCAGAGAGAAGATTGATAAATGGGAGGATTAAACTAAGGAAAAGAGAGAGGTAGAAAGGATGAAAACGGGTTCCATCCGAAGGCATTTAGGAGGCAAGATAGAGAGGAAGTGAGGTAGGGAGAAAGAGATAATGAGGCATGGGGAGACGGATTGAGTCTTAAAAGAGATTGGTGAGCGTGCTTCAGTGATCGTTTGATAGCTCTGTTGACATTCAAATTGATCATGGAGTAAAGTGTCGTTTCTCATTAGAAAAATCCTAAAAATGGTATCAAGGCGCATGAAAATAATATGCATGAACAAGGTCCATATGCCCACAGTTTAATTCGCGCTGGGACATACTAACCACTAATTTTCATTAAGCGCAATCTCTTATCCAGGGGCTACGAGGAGTTAACAAAAATGTCATAATCCTTTCTCTTTTCAAGCTTAGCTACAAACTATTGGCCTTGAGTTTGACACTTTTATTTTCCTCGGTTGACACAATACCTTGACGAAATGTTTCAAAAAATGTTTTTAATTAGTAATATAATCTGCTGTCTCACGAAGACATGTCGTCGGAAAACTGTAACACTTGACTTTTGAAATCAGCTATCGAGATCACACAATGTGGATGCAGAGTATATTCAAAGATTTTAACCGATAAGCATTACCGTTACTGTTATACTAAGGTTTAAGTCAGGTTTTCGTTGGTTACAAAGACTTTTCGCATTTCTACCTATCTCTCTGGTTCTGTAGTGCACTCAGCAATGACTGTAAT
>LYUA01000184.1:497870-508463 GCA_002093875.1 Calopteryx splendens
GGGTATGGGCCGCCAAATTCGCGAGTTTGGTTCCAACACATCGAATTGCCGACCCGGTGAATTTCCGCAGCCGTTGGTTCGTTAAACTGTTTCCTCAAAAAAACAGAGAGATTCCGTTGCTCCCGAGTTAGACCATCCGACCGTTTCCTAGAACGGGCTAGACTCGCGATCTGCACATGTACCCTTTTTTCTGCCTCTTTTCGAACGACACGTGGAAGCTGCGGAAACATTGGGATTCTGTGAACTGATCCACGTGCCAGCAGTGAGAAGAATAAAAGAAATATCCCCGCCGAAAGGTTTCAATCACACATAATTCTCCGCATATCTGGCTCATTAGAGGGCGGTAAGATATAGTGGTCACTGCATTAATTTTGATAATATTCTCTCTGTTTCCCACGCGGATTTCTTTCACACCATACGCAAAGCTTTAGTTGAAATCCGTCTCTCACTTGCTATTTCGGAAATAGATTTTATTAACGTATTCCTTTGAAATGCTTAAGCTCACTAAGAAAATTATTTTTAACAAATCACTTTCGAAAGCTAGAGTGAAAAGAATAAAAATGTTGTTAAATACTAATGTGACGTAAAATTAAGTACAACTTACAGTTGGCTAAAAAAGTTCGTAAAGACAAATAACGAAGCAAAGGTAAGTTTTGGAATGCACCTGATACAAAATTTTGAGGGGGCACCATGAGAAGTTTTCTAGCACCGGTAAAATAAAAAGGAAAATCGACGCCACGAAACGACGATATATCTTTCGCTGTTCATTAACATTTATGAACAACCTATAGTATTAATAACTTTCTCATCATCAATTCAAAATGCCAAGGATTTTTTATGCAGTTGATGCTCTACAAGGATGATTACACCTCGTACTTTAACATTTACAACCCATCCAATAAAGCAATCAATTCACACTATCACATAAATTCATATTCTCGTACGTCTGTGTTGTCATATTTAATGCTTATAATCAAAGGATTTTCATGCACGGCCAGCCACCCGCCAGCCGCAGAAACGCTCAGAAAAGAGTCTCATTGCCTTATTTTAAGATTCTAGAAGCTCTCGACGTTTTTAGATAGCTTTGAGTTTAAGAAGAACTATAATTTTGTTGTTGGCAAAGCTCTCCTGGGATTACGCCGAAAGTATTCCCTTTATTTCCACTAAATCATGTTCAGCCCAGAGAGCTGTTACTAATATGTACGTCTTTAGAATATATTTCAACGGATACAAAACTTAGAGGGAACAGAGTTCTTAGGATAAATCGGTATAAAAACTTTCCGGGATATTTCATTCTGAAGGCCTCATTTTATCCTATTTCCGCACAATTAATTTCTTGGACGAGCCATTTTGGGCCGAGACGTGCAGGCAAACTTTCGCCCCTACAAGCTAGTTAGACTGTCAAATAATGAATGAATTTTAACATGAGAGCTCAGGTATTATTAATCACAGATTAACTCAGAATGATATAATCAACGCTAACGTTGGGATAGGGTTCGGTAAGGGATGGGTCAAAATTCTTTTTTGTTGTTTGAATTTCTCACCCATAAATTGTTCATATATTTCTGCACCGTGGAGCAGTCATTTTAAATTAATATAATTTCAAGCCATTTAACCTCTTGATGGACAATGAGGTTCTCGAAAAAATTAACATAAATATATTACACCTAGGTTCAAACGAATCTGCCGAAATAATTTTCATGCATAGGACGCATTGGCAACAAAATGTTGAAACCCTTATTCAAACTAAAATATGTGTCGAAGGTCGAAGATATTGCGACATGAGTTGAAATTCGTAACATAGTAATAAATTAAAATTATGGAACTCATCCATTGCAAAACAAATTAATCGAATGTTATTATATTATTGGCGCCGAATTCCTATCCGAATTGCTTTTTTAAAGTGTAATAAATTGAATTGAGCAACTTTACCCGCTGAAAATGCAACCGTGCAGCTTCAAAACTTCGTTTGTAACGAGCTAAATAGCGAGAGAAAAGTTGACGTATTTAAAATTGACAACCCTTGGCCAATTAATTCAGTAGTAATTCATTAAAAAATTTAAAACACATCCTACGTGCACCAATTTTAAGCTACGTGAATTCATTGCTCTGAAACGTTTCTGTTAGCATTTTAAACAAAATAACGAATATAATACGAACATACTACGATTACCAACAAGCTTAATATATCTGTAGCTACTGTGATAACATCACTATACTTCTAAATTACAATACATCTTTCATTTCAATCAAAAATTTTATCTTCACTGTATCTCATACTGTGTAATATCAGGCCAAATTAATTATTACAAACGTTGGTCACTCATTTAATTAGATTACGGGAACTATTTGTGAGTGACTGAGAGACAGGTGACGAAAAAAAAAATTATCCCACAATTCAAATTTAATTCGACTAGTGCAATGCCCCCCACAACACGAAATCCCCTTTACCGACAGTTATAGGTTGCTATCATACACAATACAACAGATGGATGAGTTTTAGACTTAATAATCCTACTCCCAGTCTTCTCTCCTATAACCACAACCGGGGAATAGATTCGCAATGCATGTATAAGCCAATCAAGCATCATCTCAATAGCTTTTCCTCCTCCGAGCGAAATGCGGACGGCTACCTTTGCTTGCTCCTACTTCGCGCGAATCGATACACACGGAGTCGCAAACTTGGAATGCACGCTCAGGCACAGAGGAAGGGAGATCAGGAATAGGAGGACCGAATACAGATAAATAAGGGCCACGGAAGCGAACTTATGGGGAGGTATTGGGGGGTAGTCTACGTAGTTAGGGAGCCGGGTTCCGACGGAAAATGAAAAAGACGAGTAGGGCGCAGGTGATTCGCTACGAAGACTAGAAACAACCGATTTTTGAAGAGGACGAGATACAAAGATAAGGATCATAGGAGGCAGCAATGTGACATTGATGCGATGACTGTAATGTGCCACGTTCTAAAGGAAACGGCGTGCCGCGAACGCCAAGCCATGCGGCCCTAGAGGGACCGCCGCTACAGGGGTCATCGGGGTCAAATGAGTATCGACTGCAACGCCCCAAAAGACGACAAGAGACTCGCCCGCCGTCGGTCGCGTTGTTTGTGGGGTTTGCCTCACTGAATGACATTCGAACAGCAGAGTCCCATCTTCCACCGTCTCGCCCTCCGCCCTCCCTCGAACTCCCCCGAGCTCCCAACTTCTTCCTTTCCCGTCTCCCTTTGAGAAGGCTCCTCTTTCTTCTTCTTGTCTTAATTCTCGTCTTTCCTCTCTCATCGTGAAGCAAAGGAATAGCTTGGGCAACTTATACTTCTTCCACCCAGTAATGCCTTCTGGGATTAAAATTAGTTTCTCGTTCAATGAAAGATTATATCCCATTTTGCCAAAATTGTTGTACAGGAAATAAAAAATGGTTGAAATTGGGTATGCGAAAGTTCTTATTTTGTTTTTGCTCCTCTCAATAAAGAATTATAACTTTAATTTTTTAAATAAAGAGATAGACGTGGGAAAACCTAACTATCTTCAACAGAAAAATGCTAAAGCTAAATCAGCAATATGAAAAATAAGCCTTTGGCAATATTGACATATAATATCTTGCTACCACCCAATCTCACAGTTATTACAGTGATTTCTCAAGGCTGACTCAGCAGAATGATAAATTTACAAGTAGTAGATCACCTGACTTAAACGGTTCCTATATAAAGGTTATACACATTTAGTAGTTACGATCGATGTCGTCCTGAGCATGGTGTCAAATTAACTCATTAACCTTCACCCTTAATGCTATCAATATTATTAATCTCTCTCCTTTCTTTTTCTTTCCCCTCCTTCCCTGTTTCACTGTTTATTTCCCTTCTTTCCAACTGACAGCAACTGTCTTTCGTATCTTGCTTCTCTTTTAACTTCATCAACAACGTTTTCTTCGCTCCCAAAGGCGTGGCCCACAAACTTTATCTCCGTCCCACGTGGCATTTTCTCTACTTCCTCCTCCCACTATCCCTTCATCCGCCATTTCTTCTTTTCAGGCAGTAGAGTCTTCTCTTCCGACTTTTACCCTCCTTTCTTTAGCTTCTATTTCGGATGCCTTCTGCGTGGAATTCCTAAGGTCCTTACCTTTCTCGACCATATATATCATAGCAACTCCAGCTGTCACTGTGCCGAACCCTTCCCGCATGTTTCCCTACATTTAAGGCATAAAACCGACAATTCCTGGAATTACTTTAAAGCACTCTCAATGTAAATGGCTCACTTTTATATTTTATATCCTTTTACTTTAACCTTAGGATATTACACAGTAAATTATATGAATAGTTTTAAGTTGGAAATTGAAACTGGGATGTGAAGACTTAAGCAGCTACAAAACTTTGTTCGCTCAAAAAACAAATGAAACCTGGTTAAATTATATTACAAAAATATTTTTAGCAAGAGCCCGTTTCGCCGATTATGAATGACGTTAATATATCTTACATACCCACTATACTTACATACCGTTTTCATGCGAGAAAGTTCACTGACTTCATTTGTCCAGAGCATCCATAATTTTGTTTTCTTCCAATATACTTGACTTCTCGGGGTCTACTAGAATTACAAAAAGTTACCCGAAATTACTAATGAACTTCTATTACCAATAAGCCATATACTTCAGAACAATCACGTCTGAAGTTTCACTGTCATAAAAAAATATCTTATAAAATCTATTTTGAACTGCGACAGAGTCGAATAATTTTCGTTGAATTAAGGTAAAATATTAAGATGCTGGTCCTTCATTCCTGCCTGTTTTGTTGGAAAGGCGAATAGTAGAAGCAATTGTCAATTAATTAAATTGTCTTTGAGAAATACAAGTTATGATAATAGATTTTCAATAATAACCCTAATTTTCTAAACTATAATGCATATATTTAATATACACCTTCACACATTATATTGAATTCTCCCTTCACCATTATTATGGATAACGAAATAATTGGGCCCATATTAGTACAAGTTGCTAGTTTCAGGAAATTTCCGAGATTAAAATTATTATATGTTATCACTATGCATCCATCTTCCTTTCCGTAAAATTTTTGTATCCTTGGCTCGTCATTTCCAAAGCAAGGAATAGCATTTGGTTGTATAATATATTTGGCTGCGTCAATTTTTGCAGCAAAATTTTTCCCAAATCCGTGGTCATGACATCAAAAACACATTTTATTAAGGATAATAAACTAAGTACAGGACCTGGGAGTGGAAAATACTTCCAAAAGAATTTCCTACTATGGAGAAAAACAAAAGGGCCTAACATCATTCAGTACACTATGCATTTCAAAATAAAGTAGATCCAAACTTCTCATTCTCTCAAAATTTCAATTAACTCCGGCTTGCAGAATTCTCCTCTCCTCTTCCCTTCGCACACCCTGGCACGTCGACACAGAGCATCCACCCATCCGACCCTGGACATCCCCTCCCTCAGTCTCCTCACGTCCACACTCACTCTCAGGCACCATTTGGATCCGATTAAGGCATGCCCTCACGCTAAATACTTAATACTTACGAAAACGCTGTATCTAGGACCAAGTTGAGTAAATAATAATACCTAAAAGCGAAGATAAATTCAATTTGACACGGGCCATTAGAACGGATTTTTTTCTTAATTTTTCAATGCTTGATTTGTAGCCACATTGCCTAAACCAGGTTTTAACCCGAAGGTAGGTTTAATAGGTTTAAGGGTAGAACCCAACTTGGACTAAGCCCCGCCCCGTGTTCAATTAATGCATTCTGGGAAGAGATCGGTAGATTCTTCATGCTGCCAGAGGTTTCCTAAAAAGTTCGTGAGCTCACAAAATCATGAAAACGCTTAATTTATGCTTACCCTTTTCTTCATATTAAGGATCTTTTCCCTCTCCACTCACGAGTGCAATTGGCTCACAGTTGGTGAGTTGTGGTTAAAGCATTCAATTACAGCTTCTAGTTTGCAGTATGGTTGAAATGCTGAAATTTTCGAACTATCAAATGAGTAGTGTGTGAGGCGAGATAAAAATTACATTGTTATGCATGTAAAAAGAATGGTTTTAGCGACGGAATGGTAGCATTATGTTTTTGGGTTGGGTCCTCATTCACTTCGATATTTACTTATCTCAATAAAACCATTCCTAGAGAAATGCATTCAGTTGCATTTCCAAATCGAAATAATAAACATTCAGCTTTTATGTTTTGATGGTAAAGTGATGGATATTTCAGTTCACGGGTAACTATAGGTCGGAAATAATTTTTGTCTTTTTCCGGATTTATTAAGTATTCAGTCACGGTATTTTGTATGAACAGGAACTTCAAGCAGAGCAGAAGTTGCTTATCCTTCCATGACAATGATGCAGATTGTCTCGTAAGCTTTGTTAGGCCAATCCATTGACAAGTGTTTCACAGACGTTCTGTGATTGTAAGGGTAGACTTCAATCACCTGCTATTTTTCTGAGCGATGAAAGTGACTAAAATAATAGTTTTGACAATTGACTTTAAGTGATTTAAAATAATAATAAATAGTTTTGCCTTTAATGAACTGTTATTTTGAATCAATGACTTGTGAGTGCATAAGGTTTCTCTGATACCACCTCATATGACGGGTATCATATTGTAATGTTTTCATGCGTGATAAAACGTTCTACAGCTGCGAGAATAAATTCAAATTTATTATCAATTTAACGATGCATACTTCACCTGTATTTGTAAAGTACTCGTATATAACACTTCATTTCTTAAATATTCTCTTTTATTAGTTGATGGTATCGGCCGTTACCTGGTGGAAACCATTCATCATAAAAGGCAAAACAACTTTACTTTTCCACAAACTTTATTTGCCATAACCCGGGTTTCAACAGCTATTTCCTCCTCAAGTGAACTACTTTAGTTCACCTGAGAATGACATAACTGTCGAAACTCGGGTTGTGCCAAATAAAGTTTGTGGAAAAATAAAGTTGTTGTGTCTTTTATGATTCTCTTTCATTATTAAAGGTTGAACAGAAAGGCTCTTTGTTACAATGCATGTCACTACAAAAATCAGTTTCCTCACTGGGGATAAGGTTTGACTACTTGAAACAACTTTTAAGTGTGAACACAAATTTTACGTACCGAAAAATTACCAAGGAGAAACAAACTTGCATGCACTTATTTTAAGCATATCTATTTCATCTGTAATATCAAATGATTATTGCTCAGAAGTCGACAATAGAAACATTACTCAAAATTTCCTACCCTCACGATGAATTCACAACATTCTAAACTTCATTTACCTACAATGTAATATTGCTTCGTAAGTCTCGAACGGAATAATTTCCATAATCCATAAAAAAAACTTTTGAATTCTATGTTATCAGGGGGATATTTTTAACTTGCTTACTAATAACCGCAGATAACACCCACACGAAAATTAATGAGTAATGTTTATTAAATTCTCTTGATAAGAGGTTTTTTTAAGGATTCATTATCCCTTTCTACTCCGAAACACACCGGTACCTTTTCCTATTCGTTACGTCAGATTTTACTGACAAGTGATATGGAGATAGTACATAAGGCAATAAGTTTATTGCATTCCATTCTTTGATATCAATGTAACCTTGCCGAGAATTAAACTGTCTTTTAGCTTGATTTTAGGCAGCCCTAAGAATCACTGACGCGGTATGTACAATTTGGAGGCCTCTCACTCCTGCTGACATTGCCTATTTTCTTTACTTTTAATGCCTCATCTTGTCTTATGTTGTCCTATTGGCTTGTCATATGTTTGAGGGAGACCTAATTTGAGAAAATTCACTTTGTTTGACGAGACAGAATGCATTACAAGGGAGATGGTTCCGAACTAGGTGGGGAACGACCGAACTTTGTCATTAATGGTCCTAAGTCGGGTGCCAAGAATACTGAGCGATTCAGCAGATCTAGGTCAGTAGAACTCGTTGAACAAGAGCATTAGATGCACAAAATGTCCCTCACACTTGACCCGTGGTTGCGTAAATAAGAATATTTTGACATGGTAAAAGAGAAATAAAAACTCAGAATTGTAGACGGAAAGTAAATCCGAGATAAAAATTAAAGCTGTTTCCAATCCGTGAAAACTGAATTTTGCTACACAATCATTGCAACGCATGTCCGCTTTGAAAACTGAATTACAAGGTTATTTTTTGGGAATATAATCGCCGATTACTTGTGATTATTGTTCATGTAAGCATTTAAACTTTTCAATTTGTTTCAAAATATGAAGCATTGAAAAAGAGAAGCTAAATGCCACATTCTGATTGACAATAGCTTATTCTACATTACTAATTGTATTAACACATTCTGATTTGCAGTAGTGCTATAGCAAAAAAGTTAACACGACGAAATGAAGGACTAACCCATAATAGCTTTTAGCTATGGCCTTTTTATCCTTATGACCTTATAAGCTTTTATTAATGTAATTATTTAAGTAATGTTAATTAAAGTATTTAACCTTGTGGCATTTTTGCTTGTTCATTACAGGTAAGAAACATCAATAGACAAACACTTATGATCCCATTGGTGATCATTTGTTCTTCATATTAATTTAAAGCAGTTTCAGTGAAGCATTTATCCATTATTAACTCACATCGTTCAGAGCATACTTCCAAATTAAGTAAAGCAAAATCTCAGTGATTGCACATACAATGAGGGGGAGATATAATCACCCTTCAATGTTGACGTAAGCATTAACGGAAATTTTCAAAGTATATATATATATATATATATATATACATAGAATTTGGAGATAAATATGCTNNATATATATATATATATATATATATACATAGAATTTGGAGATAAATATGCTATTAATTAAAAAAATAAATAGCAAGAAATCACTATGTATCCAAAAATATATCACGACTTACCTAAAAAAAATATTTCTAAGCACTTCGGACAGCCATCATTTATGCATTAATTATATGGATATCTAAACATTGAAAATAATCTAGGAATAAAAAATTAAGTACCAACAGGACCAACGCGCTATCGTGTTATGCCTTTTAATTTTTAGCTGACGTTTCGTGAAATAGCAAATCTGGCGATAAATATTAAAAGCAAAAGAAGAAGCACCAAGTTCGGATATTGGCGTGGAATGTTTTCTTAGGCTCATTTCGAAGTCCGGCAATGATCGAATTAAAGTCGGAAAATATACCGTATAGAATTGGGATATCACATGATAATTACTCAATCTCCGTTAGTATAGCGCTTAAGGAAATGAACAACTAAAGCGGAGATTTCATGGATTAAATAGGAGGCTTCCAAAAAAAGACCCGAGCGCAGGTCACCTCCCATTAACAGTTAAGTGCCTAAGTTACAATCTAGTTGCACTTAACGCAATAAGAAGTAATCTTTGAGAAAATTCAGCAATTAATTTATTCAAGAAGTAGTTCTACTTCGTCTTTGTTGTAAAAATCCATATAAAATATTCACTATTCTCATTTCATAATTCTTTTGCTTGGCACTACTATCATACATTAAGGAGTATCCCAAGATTTTCACCTATTTAAGACTTAAATTTTCTGCACTAAAAAACATTCACCTAACTCATATCGCTCAGTAGACGTTGTCTTAATGAGTAAAAAAACAAGATTGTAATAATAGACTTTTGGAAACTCCATGCACCCTGATAAAGAGCAGAACGTCTTTCTTGTCACACATTAAATTTCCATCAGACACTGCGGAGATGGAAGCGACGAGCTAATATAATATAAGTCAAGTCGCAGGAGCGCCTCTAAGAGATGTCAAGTTAGTAAGTGCAACAGCTCTTGGAACGAGAAAAACGTAATAGGGAACCGGGGTAACGGAAGAAACTCGTCTCAGTGCTCCAAAAACTCTCTCCGGAGAAGGTCGAACCACCCTCTCAGTATACAACGAAGGGTCGACGGGAAATTGACGACCTCTTTCCCGTGAAGGCCGGAAAATTCTAAGATACGCCTCTCACTTCGAACCCAACTGTGACCGGAACCTTTTCTACCACGCGCGCGATAAAAAACAAAACTTGGAAATTCAAAGATCCCACCCGTCTCGTTTCCACGGAATCGGTTTTCGGACAACTGGAACGCTGTGAGAAGAGAGACTGTGATGCACATACAGTTGAGCGAGATTCGTGTCCTTCACTGAGGCAACAATCAACCCGTTGGGTACGCACCAAAATAAATCGTAATAAATGGAAAATTCGAAGGTATGGGACCCAGAATAGGCCTGCTTTTGTGTTCTCATCATAGTAGGTACACCAACGGGAAGGAGTAGCGTCCATTTAACACCTCTGTTAAGATTTAGAAATACGTTACGTGCAAAATTGGACTTCAATTTGTTTTCAAATAGAAAAGATTTAACTAAGGAATAGGTTACCTAACACTCAAGTTCACTGAAATGGGGGGGGTGGGGGGTGAGGAAGTGGAGAAGTAGCCTGGTGGGCAGAGAATTCGGTTGTTGAAGCCGGGTTCGGAGGAACCAGTTTTCAAAATCTGCCGATAGTTTAGCAAAAAAGAAGCTGTGTTTTTTTCTGGGTGCCAAAAGCTTCCGAACAGTAAATAATCCGGTCATCGAAATTTAATTTGTCGCGAATCTCCGCCGGCAGTATTCA